>CACVCL010028036.1:0-118944 GCA_902729485.2 Mus minutoides | reverse complement strand
ACACACACACACACACACACACACACACACCAGGGGTTGGGGAGGTTAAAAACATTAACTTTTGAAGGATAAGAACTGGAGGAGACTTCAAAGACACGGAGAACAGAAACCAATCAGTGTGAAGGATATTTGAAGTCTATATCAAGACTAGAGGTGTGATGCCTGTCTCTCCCTCTCCCTCTCCCTCTCCCTCTCCCTCTCCCTCTCCCTCTCCCTCTCTCTCCCTCTCCCTCCTTCTTTCTTCACTGTTTAAGAGTCTTGTGTCAATTTCAGAAGGTATTTAAAGCTCCAAGAAGAAGAGGTTAGGTAAGTCTGGGATTAACTAGCCAATATTTGCATGCATTTAGTTTCTATCTGTAGCTGTTCCCTGGGACAGGAGTAATTTATAATTACAGGGACTGTAATTCTGGAGGCACTATACTTGTTTGCCTGCATGAGGAACTCCAATTGATAATGAGTTCACAAGTACACATTAAGAGACAATGGGGGGGGGGGGTGTTTGACAGTCAGAGTAGGTCCACTGCTTCCTCTCATTCTGAGTATGGGACAGGCTGGGACTCATAATGCATAGGTTTTAGTCTTTAGTTGTAGTAGTCCAGATCAGAAGCAGGGTAGAAGGAAGTCTGTGAGTTCGAGGCCAGCCTGATCTCCGTTAGTGAGTTCCAGGACAGGCGGAGCTACACAGTGTGACTCTTAATCTCAAAACAAAACAAGAAGGACAAACCAGGCTGGCCAAGGCTCTTCAGAGTCTGCTGTGCAGACTGGGATCCCAAACCACTTTTTGAGGTTCCCCTGGAAGAGTGGCTCATTGTAGTCTAAGGCTTCAAACTTTAGATAAATTCCTCTCTGGAACTGTTGTCTTGTCAAGACTAGAAAATGAAAATATTAATCTACAGATAAAGAAATGACAACTTCTGGAAAGAATGGCTCCTCGGTTGTGAGCGTTTCTTTAGGTCTGGGGCTGTGCTGACTCCTGGCACGGTGCTTTACTTGAGTGATGAGACCGTCTGCATCATTAGAACTTGCAAATGTGATTCAGTGATCAGCTCTCTCCATTTCCGTGCCTTTTGTGAACGGATTGCAAATTTATTTCTCATGTTATCATCTTTTAAAGGACTGGGATGAAGAGGCAAAGCCCGTAGATGCCATCGTGTGCTAGTTCAGATGTTAATGTAGGGATTATTGTGCAATTTGGAGTTCATGATAAATGGTTATCAATACCAAACTGTCCAATAAAAATATGCTCTGATGCATTCTGGGACCAAAGCCAGAGAATTCAAGGCTTTATTCCTGGCTGTTTGTGAATAAAGATTAAGGAGATTGATAGATGGTTTCAGACAATGATATTGTCTGAGCTGATTCCTTAGAGGATATGCATCTCAGAAGAAATTAATTCCAAATAAGACACACACACACACACACACACACACACACACACATAATTTTAGATGGTAGACTAGGGAGATTTTTGTGTAAAACTTAGGTTCTCAAGATTGACATCTGCCCCGTAATCTCACAATTACTAATACTCGCTGAAGGAAACAGATCCTCAGAATATTGCATGGAAGAGTGCTGCTGACTTTAGGAGGAAGTCACCTTGACACATATTCCATTGTAGGAATTTGATGTCTCCTTGATGCCCTCCAAATTCCTGTGGGGCTGGGCAGTTAACTCCTTTCACCAAGGGAATGGCAGGCCAGTGAGTAGGATGTAACTGAAGCTTGCGTGTGTAAATGAAGGTGCTTTTCAAGATGATAGCTTTTTTTGAGGGAATGGGGGGGGGATCTCAGGTGTTCAGTATACCATTAGTAACATGTTATTATAGTGTTGAAAAAGTCTTGTTCTCTACTTTGCTTTCAGCCATCAACAAGAGGAGGAAGTTCCCATAAAGTACTTCTAAATATCATCTAGACAGAACCCTTGTATTATATATGTTTCTCAGTATACCTTCGCAGTATGAGTTCATCTATAATTGTATCTTTAGGTTCTTTAGAGAAAAATCTTAAATATGCAAAGTTTTTATGTATGAAATAATGTCTGAGAATACAAACACACAAAGTTCACACACGCATACTACACAGGTATATACATATAAGCCACTTTGTTATTACTGTTATATTTTATACACATGCATTATCATATATTTATATGAAGCTTTTTATTTCCCAAGAACTTGCCATAACCCATCTTATTCTGAACTTTATAATCACTCTGTACAGAGGTTACATGACCTGTCCAAATTCACACTTAATAACTGTCAAGGCCGGGACCAGCAGTGAGATTTCCGGATGCTCAGCCAAGAGTTCTTTCCACTCCAACAGCTGTCAGTAGTTTCTGCAAAGGCCAAGGGAGGAAACAAACTTGGCCTCTCCAACACAGGGAATGCTAGGTGATGGCTACATTTACAAATTAGTGACTACACACTACCCAATTCATTCTATGAAGCCACAATTACTCTGATACCTAAACCACATAAAGACACAACAAAGATAGAGAACTTCAGACCAATTTCCCTTATGAATATCGACGCAAAAATACTCAACAAAATTCTCGCCAACCGAATCCAAGAACACATCAAAACGATCATCCATCATGACCAAGTGGGCTTCATCCCAGGNGGGAAGAGAGGCCCCTTGGTTATGCAGACTTTATATGCCCCAATACAGGGGAACGCAGGGGCCAAGGGGTGGGAGTGGGTGGGTAGGGGAGCAGGGCCGGGAGGGGGGAGGATATAGGGAACTAGCTGGATAACACTTGAAATGTAAATGAAGAAAATATCTAATAAAAGTAGTAAAAAAAAAAATTAGTGACTACAGTTACAAATATCAACATTATTTCAAGGTTAAAATCGGCAAATAATACCTTTTAAAGTCCCCTTTGAAAACTCCTATTTGTCTAATTCATAATTATGGCCAATACTAGAAGTAAGGCAAGTTGGAACATCTTTAAATTATCCAACCAGGAGTCACTGGCAGGGTTAGTAAGAAATAAAAACAATTACCACTTCTTTATAAACAAAACATAATGATAATTAAAAAGTTAACAAGTAAGGATTAGCCATTTAAAATCCAACTATCATCATACCGAGCAAGGGAATCGACCTTGATGTGATGATGTATATTTTCAAAGTTTACCTGACACATTCAGTGTGTTATTTACAAGCCTGCCATATAGATCTCATGGAACATCTTTTCTTGAAAAAGAAGGTAATCTGTTAGTATTCTGTGAGCTGATGCTTAATAAGCTATAATATAGACTCTTGCCAAATGGCTGGCTTACATATGTATGCTTCGTGTGTATTAGTTTAACCTGTTGAACTGGCATGATGCTCACTACCGTCCGCATCATTAAAGAACCCAGGATGTTGCTTTACTCCTTAGTGGTGTGCTCTGAACAACATGCTCATCCGTGTTGCTGAAGCTGGGTTACTAATCCATGTATGTTACAAGCCTTATGAGAGGACCAGGAGTGAGTGAGTCCAAGGAAGGTGTCTTTAACGTGATGACTAAGAAATGACACCTACCGTTCCACTCCTCTTCCTCTGGCTGGAACCTCACTACATGGACATATTTTGTTTCAGGAGATATTAGGAAATGTACTCGGTAGTTGGGAAACCAACTTGTTGTTTTAACCTGCTATTTTTATTGATCATTTGGAAGTTTCACATTAGGCACCCTGATCACATTCACTTCCCAGTACTCCCAGGTCCATCCCCACCACCAACCCTCGCTGCTTTGTAACCTAAAGAAGAGGGGAAAAAAACCTTAAGTTCAGCTTGTATGGCCTATATCCTTACTAAAACATAGTCAACCCCAGGGGGCAGCTTTGTAAAGAAAACCAGTCTTTCCCCATCCCTACCCTTGCCAGAAACCATCAATTGTGGAGAGCCACATTTCAGCATACCTAAGATGATTTCCTGTATAGATTCTTTCTTTCTTTTTTTGTTATTTCTTTCTTTTTTGTTCTTTTGCTCTTCTTTCTTTTTTCCTTTTCTTTCTTCCCTCTTTCTCCTTCCTTCCTTCCTTCCTTCCTTCCTTCCTTCCTTCCTTCCTTCCTTCCTTCCTTCCTTCCTTCCTTCCTCTCTCTCTCTCTCTCTCTCTCTCTCTTTCTTTCTTTCTTTCTTTCTTTCTTTCTTTCTTTCTTTCTTTCTTGTGGTAGGATTGGAGAAAGAGGTTATCACAGAAGGCTTCTATGTCTCTCCTTCTCAACTGTGAGCCTGCAGTCATCCATATCACTGAAAATGACGTTTCTGTGCCCTTTACAGTAAACAGCAGCACAGATCATGAATGTCCACATGGTTTCTGGCTACAGCATGAGTTACATGCACCATAATGGCTTCAGGTGGTGGCAACACAAACCATGGACACATGGGCCATGGTCATCAACAGGGCCACTATTCCCATCACGACCATGAGCATCAACATGGCCTTAGGCACAAGGTATGTACATCAACATGGTCTCTAGCATCAACATGGCCCACAGAATCAACATGGCCTCCAGTGTGACCACAGACCATGGACACTTTCATGGCCCTCAGTGGCACTACAGGTCATGGACATCAACATGGTCTCCAGCAGCAACATGGCCCCTGACATCAGCACAGCTTCAGGTCGGAGAAAGGACATCATGGCTTTTGGTGGCAACATGGGCCACAGATACCAACACTGCCTACTGTGGCAGCATGAACTACCAAAATCAACATGGGGGAAGCCAACTTATTAAAGGGGTGGGTAGTTATGTAGGTTTAAATATTAAAAACAAGATTGGTGTATCAGTATCTATAATGGCTAATAAATACAAGGTAATATACATTTATACATGTCCAAAGAGTGGCAGATCATTCAAAAGCAAATGATCAAGGAATGAATTAATAATATAAGGAATGCTAGAAGTCTTGAAAAATTGTAATTCTGGAGGCTGAGGAGATAGATCATCTGTTAGGAGCACATACTACTTTTGCAGAGAACCCAGGTGCACACATCCTGGTACCCACATCACACCCACTTATAAATA
Organism: Mus minutoides; assembly: GCA_902729485.2. Taxonomy (NCBI): domain Eukaryota; kingdom Metazoa; phylum Chordata; class Mammalia; order Rodentia; family Muridae; genus Mus; species Mus minutoides. Next base: position 113,931 of record CACVCL010028036.1, on the reverse strand, counting down.
ACTCTAATTCCAAGAATCTGATGTCTTCTGACCTCTGCATGTACCTGAATATATAGACACCAGAACACATAGGCACCTGAACATACAGGCACATATACATGCACATAATAAGTAAAGAAAAAGCTCTTTAAAAATGTGATTCTCAAGTATTCTGCATACTGCCTTGGTGGCCAAAAAAAAAAAAAATTTGCAGTTCTATTCTCTACTTGGGAATTTAATTGTGCTTCCTGTTTCCATGTTTCAATACAATACAAGTGAATCAAAGACATACTATTATTTTTAACAGTATTGAAGAATGAACTGTAATAATAATATCTCTTTTGTATCTGTGCAGTATTTATTAAAGAGGGTTATGCATTTTCTTTAAATGGGATGTTGTTAGTTCAGTTGAAATAACTCATTCTTTCATGTACTATGCATTTAATTCCTACTACACATCAGCAAGGTGTGTGGATTGTATGTAGTTTCGTGTTTAACCTTCCCAACAATTCACTGAGATGGGCCCTCTTTTCCTCATTTCACTTGTAAGAGAATGAGGACCACGAAGGTTTAGGGGTGCTCTGTTTTTATTCTTGTTCTTGTTGATACTGCTGCTAACAGAATATCTGAAAGAATATATGGGTTTATATTCAGATACTAGTTAAAGAAGATGCTGTAGTGGATGACGATACCTTGTCTCTGTCCATGGTGATGGGAGCTTATAGCATTGCCTGTACAGCTTAACAGATAGGGAAGCACAGAACTATGGGCCATGGGCATCCCATAAAATAAAATATATTCCCATAATGTATCCCATAATATAAAATATATATAGTACTTCAAGAAGTCCAGTAGTCTTAACTATCTCAAGCCTTTAAAAGCCAAAGTCTCTTCTGGAATTTATTGCAATCTCTTGATTGTGAGCCCCTGTAATATATAATTTTTTAAATGCAGTTACATATTTCCAACATGCATTGGCATGAATAAAACCTTCTGTTTCTTAAACAGGCTTAAGATGTGATCAGGCCAAAGCAAGAATGAAAACTAGCAATGCAAAACCAAACCTTGCAGCTCATATGACATCTGGGACATGTGGTGACAACATCTCCTCTCTGACGAGCTTGGGTGGTCTCACTCCTGCAGCTCCACCACCTACATTACACATGGGCTCTCTTAAGCCGACTTTACTCAGTGCCCACAGATCTGTTTGGCAGATGTTACGCATCCTGGCATCTCTAAACATCTTGCAATCTCCATCGCAAATTAGTCTTCACATCCACAGCTTCACGCATCGGTCTCTCGGGACTTCTCTTCATCAAATCCAATCACCTTACACATGTTCTGGCCTTCAGCAATTTTCTGAAGCCTTGGCACAAGGCTCCGTGAGCCTGTAACTCTTGCATTCTGCATGGCTGCAAAAAATCAGCACCATATGGTCAATGCCAGGTTCTGCTGCCAGCTCGGGATATAGCTTGCCCTCCTTGTTCCTGCAGGGTAAGCATGAGTGTGAAGCTGAATTTGAAAACATATCTCTGGAAAGTTCTGTTCAAGTAAGGTGTGCTGTAAACTCTTAGTTTCTTAGGTACTCTCCTTTCAGCCACTCTCCTTTAAGTGAATTTATATTTTTAAGCAGTATAGCCTTTGATCGGAAAAGAGATTGTAGCTGATTTGTCCATATCTTATCTGTTCACAACTTTAACGTCATTTACATTCGTTTCCTTACCAAACAGCACACATTTTACAGCTTTCTGCTCCACTTCCTACTCTTCATCATTAAAAAACAAAAAACAAAAAACAACCAACTAACTAATGGATCAACCAACCAACTAAATGACAGGCTAAAAGCAGCCAACACAAACAATGCCACAGATCAAATAATAGACAGTCTTGAAATTCCTCCACCAAATGAAATAATCTATTATTTTAAAAATTAAGCCTCATTAACAGTTTCAGAGCATACATGAAAGATCCAGATTCTTTGCTGGAGAATACAACATGAAATTCATGTAACATAGTTCTCAAGTCTTTGTTTTATCTACTCTGATACTTCATAAGCCTAGACTTTACTGTCTACATTTCTGTTAGCATTCTGTTTCCATGTTCTCACAAAAGCTCCCATTTTGCTCTGCTTGTAGTACTCTGGGGATTCCTCACGTCAACCACCAAAGTCTTCAACATTCTAATTACAAAGGCCTATGAGCCACATGTTTAAGATTATTACAATAATTATAGCACTCTTTATACCTCTATCCTGTGTGACTCCTCTTGTGACATTTGGAGTACCCAACAGAAGCGATGGTAGTAGAATTCATTTTGACTCATGCTTTGAGTGGCTACAATCCACATGTATCAGGAAGAGCTAGGGCTCCGTTCATGGTTCCAGAAGCTTGCAGTAATACTTTCTACATCTCCATAGATAACAAAGTAGAGGGCTCAGACCAGAAGAAGAGCCAGGCTTTAACTCTCAATTCCTGTCCCTCTGGTCCTGTATCTGCCAGCTAGGCAGATGTCCGAAAGGTTCTACAATCTCTGGCGAAGACATATGAAGCCATGAGGTTCGCACCTCTTAACTTTCAAACCATAGCAGGTAACACAGTCAACTGTGTGTGAACCCCACTCACTTCTTCTATTCATATCCTTTCACGTCTTCCCATGGAGTAATGCCGATGTGCCAGGCAGCAAGTTTGATAGTTTTCTGTGCCTTAATCTTATTTAAACTCAAAACAATTTCAAGAAGTAAATTTCTCCCCATTTTTAGAGTGTAGTCCCTAGTTCAGAAGGGTGCTGTATTTTACACGACAGTGCTGACTAATCAGTGAAGCAGATGGGATCTTTCCACTTGGACCCTGCTTCTGTGGGTGGCACTTAAGTAGTCTATGATTTAAGCACAGTGCACTCTCCAACACTCTGACTCTTTTGCATTCTGACCTCTTCTACTGTGCAAATGTCTATCTGGTAACCTTACTATTGTAGCTTGGTTTTAATCGTTTAAGACATTTATTGGTCCAGTATAACTTTCTTAACAGGTCTTTCTATAACTGAATTATATCTTCCTATTTCAGTCACTACATTGTAAAAAGGCAACGACCCTAAATATATAAATATACCCCGGCAATATTTTTAAGCCAAGAACCACCTATTTGCTTTTCTGAGTTTCATGAACTTTAGTTCATTACTTGGATATGTAAGGATCTTCTCAGTTCACTTCAGCAGTAGCCTCATCTTTTATCACTCAACTGCCACCCAGAGTAAACTCTACCTGTGCCAAACAGTTTGCTCATTTCCAAAGCCATCTACTTCTTTGTACCTCTGTACTTTGGTGCATAATATTCTTAGAACCTACAGGAGGTCTCCACTTTGTTTCTTGCCTGGGGAAATTTTTTACATGTTTTTAAAGTCACAATTCTACTTATAAAAGTATAAAGTTACTTCCTCAAATAAAATTGGTCACCCTTCTTTAGTCCCACAGTCCTCTTTCATATCTTGGTAAAGTATAATAAATGCTAATGTAATTATATGCCTGACTGTTTTTGACAGCTATTACCACCCAGGCTCTTAAACAATGCCTGCATAGTATGAACATAGTTTATTGGAAATAACTGACCAAATATTCAGTTACTAGACACAGCAAAGTGACACTGTAAAGTACTGGTCACTGAACAATAAAACAAGTTACTTGTTCATTGAACATTTGCTCTGGACAAGTCACTGTGCTTGGTGCTACAATGGAATCCAGAAATAATAAATTAAATCTTGCCCCACATGACAGCTTTGGATTTAATTAAGAAGCTAAGACTACTTTTGAAGAAAGGACACTCATGTCTTGTTTTAATTGTTCATGTTTGTCCCAATTAGGCTAAAAACTCTTTGGGGGTGAGTTCCTTTTCTGTTGTTGTTTCTAGCACATAAATAGTCTTCAAGGATGAATGGAAGACATAGAGAAATATGACAAATGTTCACAATGAAGTCTCTGTTAATATTGGAGATGAGATGAAGTTACAGGCCACAAACCATATGAAACTTAAAAAGAAGTAAAACCAAAGTGTGGATATTTCAGTCCTTAGAATGAGGAACAAAATACCCATGGAAGGAGTTACAGAGACAAAGTGTGGAGCAGAGACTGAAGGAAAGATCATCCAGAGATTACCCCACCTGGGGATCCATCCCAGGTACTGTCACCAAACCTAGGAACTATTGTGGATGCCAACAAGAACTTGCTGACAGGAGACTGATATAGCTGTTTTCTGAGAGGCTCTGCCAATGCCTGACAAATACAGAAATATATGCTCACAGCCATCCATTGGACTGAGCTCATAAACTCCTAATGTAGGAGCTAGAGAAAGTACCCAAGGAGCTGAAGGGGTTTGCAGCCCCATAGGAGGAACAATAATATGAATTAGCCAGTACCCCCAAAGATCCCAAGGACTAAACCACCAACCAAAGAGTACACATGGTGGGACTCATGGCTCTAGCTACATGTATAGCAGAGGATGGCCTAGTCGGTCATCAATGGGAGGAGAAGCTCTTCATTCTGTGAAGGTTATATGCCCCCAGTATAGGGGAATGCCAGGGCTAGGAAGTGAATGGTGGGATTGGATGAGTTGGTGAGCAGGGGAAGTGGGGAGAGGATAGGGGGGTTGGGGAGGGGAAACCAGGAAAGGGGATAACATTTGAAATGTAAATAAATATCTAATAATAAAAAAAGATTTGTGTCACTGAAGACACAAGGTGGTTTTGATGAAATTAAGAAAGTGGTATGTTCATGTTGAGGATATGAAAACAACATGGGTAATGTGTTAGTCAATTAACTCCTATGTCATACATACTGTCAAGAAAACACATCAAACTTAATGTGTTATGAGAACAGACATTGATTCCCAGTCTTTCATCTACTGATTCAGGGTTAGCCAATTTCAGTCTGCACACAGCCCGAGGTGTGGTTGACTCTAGACTGTGGTTGGGTTCAGCTCTTTTCTACATATCCCCACCATTGTTGGTGGTGTCTTGTGGAAAGATTAAGTGGATTTGGGGTGTCATGGGGTCTGGTACTGAACAATTCTGACCCAGAGAAAGGGCTGTGGTGCATTGATTGATCATCATCTGCACACCATACGTGTGCCTGGTACCTGTGGATGTCAGAAGAGAGTGCTGGGCTCTTTGGGACTTGTACAAGGATGACTGTGAGTTGCCATGTGGGTACTAGGCACTGAACTCAGCTCCTCTGCGGGAGTACCAAGTGCTCTTAACCACCAAGTCATTGTTACAGCCCAGCCCCTGCCCTCAGCTTGTTCCTAATTTCACACTTAAGAAGCACAGTTTCACTATGTAGTTCAGGACTGATTGTTTCATCATTTTAATGGTTTCATTAGGAAGTACCTTCTGTCATTCGACCAGTTTTTATTTCATTCTCATGGTTGTTGAAAAAATAGCTGCTGTACCTCAGTCCATCATGTACCCCAGTGACTAAGGCCAGGACTGAGGGAGTCTGATTATAATGTAATCTCTTGTTTGCCTGCCTGCCTGCCTGCCTGCCTGCCTGCCTGCCTGCCTGCCTGCCTGCCTGCCTGTCTGACTGTCTATCTGGTGTGTGTGTGTGTGTGTGTGTGTGTGTGTGTGTGTGTGTGTGCACGCGCGCGCATGCGCACATGTATGCAGAAGTCAGGGATTGATCTCCTCGTGTCTTCCTCAATTGCTTCTCCGCCTTAAAAGTTTGAGACACAGTCTCATCACTGAATCTGGCACTTGCAGTTTTTGTTTGCTTGGATAGCCAGGGAATTCCCAGGATCCACTTCTCTCAAGTCTAGGTTACAGACATGCACAACCTCAATTGGCTTTTTACATGGCTGGTCATTATCTGAATTCAAATCATCATGCTTATACAGGAATCATTTCACCTACCTAGCCATTAGCCCTACCCCCTATGATGATATTTTAACAAGTATCATGTCGTCTACATTTGCTTCATATTTCCCTGTCTAGAATTATCAAATACTGTACTCAGCATGTCAATAGACATGGAATTATCATGATTTGCTTCGACTACTCACTTGGTGATGTTACAGGTAGCAAAGATGAAGCCTTTTGCTGATACAATCCAGAAAGAAATTGTCAATGCCTAGCCTAATGATTTTTGTGTTACAGCAAGACCTCCAGTCCAAACCCAGAGGCAGACCAACTATTCAGAATTAGCTTTTTTTTTCTGGACACTTTGGGGAATATTTTGTTTTCATATAGGGTCATTCTACTCACCATACAGTGATATTTGACTAACTTTTCAAGTTTGCTCATAAAGAGAATTAATATTTGACTATCTCTTATATGACAAGCAATATTCTGGACAGTTTACACACTGGAGACCTCCTTTATCCTTCACAAAAAGCTGATGAAGTGATAGGATTTCTAAATCCATTTTTTCTTCTTGCAGAACAAAAGTCCAGACCTAATTTACTTGATGAAGATCACAAAGCAATTTTGCCACTCTCCAGTGGCCAAGTACATTCTTCTACAATTTTATGAAATAAAATAAAAATATATTATGTCTCTAGTTGGATCTGCATGCTTGAGCCTTTTCAAGGTATTTTATAAAGATAGCTTGCTTCAATCTCGATGCCCAGATCTCATTTTTGGCTTCCAGGGGCTCACAGGCAATATGAAAAGCAATAATCTTCAAATTGAACAAATAAAGACCTGAAGTGATAAATTACCTGGAAGCAGACTCCAGGGGCATAGCTCTTCTGTTTGACAACTCACATGTAATAATGGCAGTGCCTAATTATTTTTAAAATACTTTGGTGGAAGAAGAGAGTCGTCATGTGGTTATTAAAGGACTCTTCTTTTTTTTTTTTTTTGAAACAAGTGTTATGAAAGACAAAGTCAACAAAATTATCCAGTTTTCCACCAGAAGTTATTTATTCCATTCACTTCAGAGTTTTGTCTTTGTGTTTTTAACCTCTGCCTCAGCGTGTTCTCAGAACTGATATTGACCCAACCATGGCTGCTGAGATGTGAAATTAGGTGATTTAAAGATTCACTTCTGATTCCCAAGATATGCTTGAGGGCGTCTTGTGATGTGCTTTAGGGCATAAAATGACCTCAAGCTGAGGCTAACAGAAGAAAAAAAAATCTTCACAGTAAAATAAATATTGCAGAAGGTTTAGTGGCTAGAGAATGGTATTCTTATTTTTCTTCTACATCTATCTTTTCCACACAATCTAGTCACCAGGCAGAAAAGTTCCCTATATCTACTGTTGACTTGTCATACAATGGAAGCAGCCTGAGTTGTTCAACAAGTTCTCATCAGTTCAAAGATTGAATTCACTTTATTATTTCCTTCTAAACAATTTTGGATCCAATGTGGGGAGCAGAAAATAAACATCAAACCTTTGGAGAGTTTTGTTTCATCCAGATTTAATTTGTTCATGGTAATGAGCGGAAAAGGAGATGGTTAGACCTTGATTGTCTACTTTGAAAGAATCAAAGATTGGTGTAGAAAACAAGATAATCTTACTGGGGCTTTGATTGATATGTCATTTGCATAATCAGGAGTGAAGTATGGTCTTGGAATATAGTCTTCCAAATTACTTTTATCTGTGCTTCCAGAAAACAATGAAACGCTGACTCAATACTTCCTGAACGTGTTCCTTTCTATCCCTTGGCAGAGCTTCTATAAGCAGAATGATCAGAAGGAGGGGAGGAAAGTAGGCAGAAAGAGAAGCAAGGAATCTGGGTGCATTTCCAAGCTGAATAATCAGCTTCCTCCTCCGAAAGGGAATTGGCAAGGCTGTATGGAAGGATCCATGATTCCTTCCCTCTGATTGTGGCAGCAGTATGTAAGCTGGCAAGAGGGCCCTGCAGATACTATGGATGGACATAATCATCCCTCAAAGGCTCCCATTTAACTCACTGTAATTTAAGATTACACAGCCCTACTTGCTCTGCATACGTCTTCTTGTGGAGTAAGTCTATAACGTTGCTTGAGAACCTAACAATCTTCAGTCTGAATGCTGTGTTAACATGGAATGTTTTATAGTTTGCGATACACTTGGGGATTTGTAAGCTTGGCTTGGGAAAAAAGCCTGTCTTCCCTCTTGGAAAAACTTTGTGCCAAGCCTGGTAGCTCATACCCTGTGCATTCTCTTTGCCTACCTTCTTGCTTCTTGTTATAAGTAAAACGAGAGAGAGAGAGAGAGAGAGAGAGAGAGAGAGAGAGAGAGAGAGAGAGAGAGAGAGATTGCTCATTTGTGTAGTTCTAGATGGAGAGCTAAGATTTAATAAGGATATCTTGGATGTCTCCCTAACACCCTATGTACTTTTCAACAGAGTAGGAGATCATTTGAACTATTTCAGAAGAACTGTGATCATCCACTTGCTGATTTTACACATACAAAAGTAGAGCATAAAAGGTTTTAATGTGTTAACTCCCAAACCATGCAGCTAATGCCAGAGACCGAGCTATGCTGGCTGTTATACTGAAGTCCATGTCTTTTCCCTGGTAGGACACTTCTGCCTCTCAAGTCTACATAAAGGGGAAAAAGGGCAAGTAGTAAGAAATAAAAGGGAATAAGATGTCTTCAAGTAGAGTGTTGACAGATATGCAGAAATCATGCAACCATTACTGAATTAAGAGAACCATTAAGTACTAAATATTTGATTTCTGGGATTGCTTTACCCCCCTCACACTTTTCTTAGTTTAGTGTAGTGGTGTGTATATTAATGTGGGTGTCTGCATTTGTATATATAGAGGCACATGTGAGTGTATGCATCGGAAGGCTAGAGCTTGACATTAGGAATCTTTAGCATTCACTCTCTGTCTACAGACAAGCCCTGTCACTGAACCATTGAGCACACTACTCATCTAGGCTGGTTACCAGTGAGCTCCAGGCATCCTCTGGTGAGGTAACTCTTCCTCCCCAGTGCTGAGATCAAGCTACCATCCATTGTCTTCTGTTTGGGTGTTAGGCACCTAACCTAAGGTCCAGGTCCTTGCGCAGCAAGCACTTTAGGGGCTGAGCAATCTTCAGAGCTACCCATCCTTTTGTTGTTTTGTCAAATTATTCAAAGCAAGCATTTACTACTTTTCAATTAGTAGGAAGAAGAAATTGCAGGCCGTGGTGACATGACGGTTATTCTAGTGCTTGTCATTGGGCCAAGGCAGGAACATAGGGAGCTCAAGGCCAGTCTGGGTTAAAAAGATTGTGTCTCGGAAAACTACAAAAATGGAATAATGAGAAGGAAAGGAGGAAAGTAGGGAGTAAAGAAGGGAAGAAAGAAGAAAGGAAGGAAGGAAGGAAGGAAGGAAGCAATGAAATTTTCTAGAGCCTTATAGTGCCATGGGCTGGTACTTGGGAGGTAGTTTGGCAAATCAACTCAAAGCTTCTCTTCTTTCAGAACTGACACTTACTGCTGCATTAGTGAATTCAGTTCTCAAAATGGCCAGGATCTTCCTTTGTGCCTTCATTTTTGACCAGATATCACCTGTATCACATACCCACAATGAGCTAGCTATCCTAGTGAATAAAATAATATAAAGTATTTACGGAGCTTTGGACAAAAGGACAGTGAGCAGAGGACACTGTATTAAGTTGTAAGTCAGTATACAGCCAGATATTGTTTATAGCCCACAAGGCTTAAAACATATTACTAAAAAGTCAGGAAGGAAAAAAGAAATGATTGTAATGTCTGCCATGTGTAGCCACAGAGCTTGGCATGCCACAATGGCATAGAAAGAACTGTTTTTTTATACAAATCAGCCTTTGCTTTTCTAATGGAAGACATGAAGCCACATCTAATCTATACATTGTAAACCTATGCCACAAGATGAACATACACATAACTTCTTGAAGTTTAGGAAACAGAATTTTGTTTGTTGTATTCAACAGTTTATGTTTATTGTTTTATGTATATTATTACATGGCATTTTTAAAACTGGAGAGAAGGCTTAGTGGTTAAGAGCACTTAATGCTATTCAAGAGAATCCAGGTTAAGTTTCTAACACCCACCTTTGGCAGCTCACAAATTTCTATAATTCCAGTTATAGGAATCCAATACTCTTTTTAGTCTCTTTGAGTTCTACACAACAGTGGTTCACATACCCACACACAGACACAGATACACACAGATAAACACATATATATGTAAATGTAAAATTTACATAACTTCATTTAATCCACGAGCCTAGAAAATGACATGTTCAATCGTCATGTGTGCTCTGAATGGAAAGAACAAGGTACCAAGTAAACTGTGCACAATGTTAACATGTCTTTCTTGGAGTGGAGCTGGGAAGACAAGTGTCACCAGAGACTTGTCATCTTTATGGACACACCCAGCCACAGATTCATGGGGAAGAGGGATCACCCAGAGCAGCAGCAATTCTCCCAGGGCTATTGCCTATAAAGGGTCAGAGGAACAATGGTTCAGACATGGCGCAGTGCATATGAAATTCAAGACTTCTTATCCCAATAGCAACATGAGCAAAGTGAGTGTTTAATCAAAGGAAGGAAATGCTGTGCCTCAAAGAGAGTGAATAGAAAATATGGAAAACAATTGTTACAGTAATATCAGTGAACTATGATAGAGGTCTCCAGCAAAGCAACTGCAGTAAGGATGAGGAAAAAAAAAAACCAGTAAGAGGCATAAGATACATCCAGAAGATAAAAAGAAATTCTGCTCTCAGCTTCTCTAGTAATCTCTTTTCTCATGATGAAGGCAATAAACTCTGAAAGGGAGCTAGAAAACTGGGCAAGCCAGGTGTGCCCAGGTGTGCCCAGGTGTGCCCAATCTCACCACAGCAAGTCTGCTTGGGCTGACTTCTTTACGTAGCTCAGGCTGTCTCAGATTGTCCCAATCTTTCAGACTTGCTTGATGGAATTATAGGTCTGGACCACCATTCATGGCCAACAGGAGATTATGTATTTGTTCATTCATTTTACTCTGTGTGTGGGGTGGCTGTGTGTTGGTATGTTATATTTGTGCATACAGGTGCATGTAGCATGGTGTCTGTGTATAGGCCACAAGATAGCCTTTGATTTTGGTTCTTGTTCTCCATCTTGTTTGAGATAGAGTCTCTTGTTGTTGATCAATGTGTATGCCAGGATATCTGGCCCATGCGCTTTTAGGTATCTCCTTGTCTCTGCCTCCTATCTTTCTGTAGAAATGCAGAGATAACAATATATGACTCTATTGGCTATAAATGAGTCCTGGGAATCTAAATTCAGAGTTTCATGCTGGCATGACAAGCATGCCATTCACTTCACTTGGCCATCCATTTCCAGCCCCAAATGACTTTGAAAATATTTATTTTATTTTTCAGTTATTTGTCTGTGTCTCCATCACCTGGAGCTTCTGATACAGAAAGTTGTGAGCTTTCTGGTGAGGGTGCTGGGAATTGAACTCAGGTCCTCCACAAGAACAATATGAGCTTTAAAAAAGAGCTGCTGGGCTATCTCCCCAGTCCTACATGTTTAAGAGGAAACTTTCTGTCTGGGTTGTGGGAAGAGATGTGATTTTTGATGGCAACTGGATTTAGTTTTCCTGGCTTTGAAGATAGGCAGGAATGTACCACACATCTCACTTGCTCAGACAGAAACGTCAAAGCTCCAGTAGACTTCAGCATAATTACCAAGAAGCTATGATTTTGTTCCAGAGATGTTATTGTTGTGAATCTTTCATATGCATCGAGCCCTACGATATGTGGCAGCTATGACTCTCTTCTTTCATATAACAGAACACATTTGAAGCCCATATATCTTTTGTCACCACTTTTTACTAGCAAGTAATTGTCCACTGTGTGGATAAGCTACGCTCTCCTCATCCACTGCTGAACATTGTGGTTCCTACCTTTTGGCTGTTGTGAATGTTATGAATATAATATGTTGCTCTAAGCATTGGCATCCATGTTGTGTGAGCATTTCCTTGGCTATGTCTTAGCCAGGGTTTCTATTCCTGCACAAATATCATGACCAAGAAGCAAGCTGGGGAGGAAAGGGTTTATTCGGCTTATGCTTCCACATTGCTGTTCATCACTGAAGGAAGTCAGGACTGGAACTCAAGCAGGTCAGGAAGCAGGAGCTGATGCAGAAGCCATGCAGGGATGTTCCTTACTGGCTTGCTTCACCTGGCTTGCTCAGCCTGCTCTCTTATAGAACCCAAGAGTCCCAGCCCAGAGATGGTCCCACCCACAAGGGGCCTTTCCCCCTTGATCACTAATTGAGAAAATACCCCACAGCTAGATCTCATGGAGGTACTTCCCCAACTGAAGCTCCTTTCTCTGTGATAACCCCAGCTGTGTCAAGTTGACACAAAACTAGCCAGCACACCTGGGAATGGAGTTTCTGGCTCATGTGGTATGCCTTCATTTAAGTTCTTGAGCTGACATGATTTGCAAATGTGGCAGCATTATTTTACATTCCCACCATCAATGTGTAAGGCTCTAATTACTGCATGTCCTCATTTATGTTATTGGTCAACAAACCTTTTCCTTCCTCTACTTTCTCCTCCTCTTCTATTTTTTTCAGAGTGGGTGTAATATGACATCTCATTGAGATTTTGATTTTCATTTTCCAGACTGTAATGTTAAACAAGTTTTGTGTGTTTATTGACATTTCTGGTATCTGTATTGGACAACTATTCAGGTCCTTAGCCCACTTTTAAACTGGATTCTCTGTTCATCTTTACTGTTTGGTTGAATGTGGTCCTTTTCTCATACTTTCTAGACATTTCTTATCACATGCATGTTGGCTAATCTTGGTGGTCAACTTGACACAAGGAAGGAGGGAACTAGCATCCAAAACCTTCTTATATTAGATAGGCCTGTGGAGATAGCAGTGGGACATTTTCTTGATTGCTAACTGATGTAGGGAGGGCCCAGCTGTGATTGCTGTTAGGAAATGGTTGGTAAGTCTTCCATTTTCTCCGTGAAGTAGGAGGATAACTTCATTTTAACTAAGAGCCAGGTCATGGAAAGTAGAGATGGAGTTGGCCATTTCTCATTATGAATTGGAGAATGCTTCATCAGAAGAGACCACACAGTGGTCGAATGGTGGTAATGAGGACCGTACTGATGTATACCATTGTGGATGTTACTGAGGGAGAGGTGAGTGATGTCACATATCCTAAATATAGAGTGGGGGAAAATAAACCTGATGGAAGAAAGGACTGTATTTCAGCCAATGTCCTTTGCAATTCTTCTTCTATCCAAGAAGTGGCCACAGTCAGTCACATTGCCCTCCATTTGGAGCGGAGACATTTGAGAAATACATGATGGTTTCCAGCCAGTGAAACAGCCAACTGCTGTCTTAATTTTCCCACAAGGCTAGATCGTGTTTCCAGTTCTGTTCTGCTACAAAAAGCCAATGGTGATTTTCTCTCCCAGCTGCCTCGTGTTGACAGCCTGAAGTGTTTTCTTACAGTCATCTGACTGCTAATACCATTCAGAATAAGACTCCAGACAGGAATGTTTGCCATCAAATTAGACAAGGTCATTGCACTAATCCTGAACTGTGACAAGAATGGAGCAAGATGCAACTGGCAAGGCTGACCTTTTGTCATGTGGCATGCAAGGGCATGTGGCAAGGGGTTCCAACTGAGCTTAAAATAAGAACCTATAGCATCTGGTTATTGCAGGATGAGTGAGGAGGAAAGGGTGTGCAACATGAATTATCATAGGGTTAATTGTGTTCAGGGATAAGCTCGAAAGCTTTCCAATAAAGGATTTCAGAATATTGTAGATGCTCCTGCTTAAGTGTGTGTGTGTGTGTGTGTGTGTGTGTGTGTGTGTGTGTGTGTGTTGTACCTCAGCAACTTCACTGTCACATTGTAAGTCATGTTGAAGAGGGAACATTTAACACAGTCTGTGTGGAAGAGAACATGAGAGCTAAAAGGATAAGCTAAAGAAAGTCAAGCAGGCATCACTCGTCAAAAAGTCAAACTGCTAACCTCCAGATAATGCCCATGTGGTAGATGAACACATTGAGGCTGGGTGAAGTACTACGTGTGTTCTCTTGAGTGTGTTTTAAAGAAAACGAGGACTGTGTCTTAGTGTCTCCTCGGGAAATATGATCGGTAATATGGCACAAAATTCATTTTGGTGCAAACTCTAGATGTACTTTAATATTAATTTCCCATGCTTTTAAAATATCAAATATTTCAAACTCATATTGGATTATCAGGGTTACAGACATTTAACTGAGTAATGGACTCAAGTTAAATGGTGGAAAAAAATGACTGGTTGTTCCTAGTGTAATGCCTCTATTTGAGCTACTTCTTACTGAACCATTTATATGCATCTTATCAGCCAAGATGTCCAAGCTGGTGCTGTTATTTACCGAAGCTAGTCTAGAGATCTCTCTTTAGGGAACAAGGAGATGAGTAGCACACCAAGGTTTAGGCCTCTAGAGTCAGCTCTGCTCTTTGGTACCGCTTAACTGACTCTTTCCTTATCCTATCCCCATGCCTCCGTTACTCTGGATGAAATAAGAATGGCTGGTAAGACTAGTCTCATTGGAGTTTAAAGACGAAATGATATATGACATGGAAGACTTGGAAATGATGCTAAATTTATAGGAAATAATAATAATAAAAATATATAGGAAACACAATTAAAAGTGCTCTTGTTGATCTGTTTCTGGAGTAGATGATAAAGGCTGTTTGAAAGCGCAATGTCCTCTTTCACATACTTGAATACCTAGTTCCAGGTTAGTACCTAGTTCCAGGTTAGTACCTAGTTCCAGGTTAGTACCTAGTTCCAGGTTAGTGGCACTATTTGGAGAGGTTAGTTGACCTTTAGGAACCTTGCTGGAGGAAGTAAGTTGAGAGTTTACAGCCAACCCTGCTTCCAATTTGCTCTTTCTGTTTGGTGCTTTCTGTTAAAGATGCGATCTTTTAGCTTCCCCACCCGATTGCCAGCTGCCAGCCTCCCTTGCCATTATGAACTCTATGAACTCTATCTCTGAAACCATAAGCCAAAGTAAATTCTTTCTTCCACTTTATATCTCACTTGGGAACACTATTGGCAAGGAAAGAAAAGAGCCGCAGGCAGCTGCTGTAGTGGGGAAATATTTTAAAAATCATCATATCTAAAAAAAAAAAAGTCCTAGACAAAAGATGGCACTCTATGTAATTTCAATAAATTTAAATCTAGGGATAAATAAAATTGATCTAGAGCCACACAATCTCTTGTGAAGATACTTTTCCTTATTGTTAGATTTTAATTTTTATTTGTGTGTAACATGTGTTCGTTGTCTCTGTGTTAGTATGTTCATAATAAGTGTAGACTCCCTCAGAGGTAAGAGAAAGGTGCTGACATTCCTGGAGTTGGAGTTATAGGACATAGTAAGCTATCCCATGGTCCTTTGCAGGAGCAGCCAGCTCTCAACCACTAATCCTTCTCTTTATCCCCAAGAAAGACTTTGGACTGGGATTGTTTTACAAATGTATCAGGTCCTAAGAAACCATATATTTTAATATATGTGGTTTATTATACTTTATGTCTTGAAATGTTTTTTAACATCCCAGAGCACTTTTTGATATATTACCTTCCTTAACATCTATTATCAATTCTTTTCCTTTAAGGACATTTTGGATATAACTGTGTACTACATTGATACAAAAATCTGTGACAAAGTTTTGCTTTTGCATGCGTGTCTGCTCACTCCTCATTCTCCATAAATGTGTTGCCGTGTTGCTACTGTGATAAACTGAATTGAATATGTACATTGATTTGGAAAGAATACATTGTTATAGCACGGAGTCTCTCACACCATGACTATGGCCTGCCTTCATTTATTCAGGTTGTTTTTAATGCTTTTTAAGTGCTTTGCAATTGACTCTTGTTTATTGAGTTTATAACACACAGAACAGTAGATCAGAAGAATGACCTGCCTGTCTAAGACATGAACTATTCTAAGGGCTGCATCTGACATCCAGGAGACATACCAAAATTAACAATTTACTCCTAGGAACCTTAGCTCAGGGAAATCTATTTTTGCCCCGAGTTCTTCATATTGTCTCTTTGCTTTGTTGTGAGGTGAATTTTAAAATTTAGTTTGTTACCTTAACACAGTTTTGCAAGCAGAGCCTCTCTGGTATTGTGAGCATCTGAGCCTGGTGGGAAGACATGAAGAGGACCCTGGGTACAAGGAAGGTTAACAGCCAATGGGATGTGGGACCTTAGTGACTCAGAACTTTCTGACCTTCAACATTCACATCTTATGGGAGGTTTGTATAGAAGGGGAATTATTTAGGATTAACCTCAAGAAGACAAATGTAGCTTGGAGATGTCAAGAATATATTTATTGCTATAGTATCTATTGGACACTAAGAATTTTTTTATTTAAAAACTAAAAAAAAGTGAGAAAATAGTTTTAAAATGCTTTGAATGGAAGAGGATTGAAGTTTCAGGAAGACTATACAAAAAATTAATAGAAAACATGGATGGCCTTGGATGAAGCAAGTTCTAACTATAGTAATGGAAGGAACCAATACAATTATAAAAATAGATCCATGTTATGTAGGAAATGCCTTGTCCCATAAAGGAAAGAGAGAGAATAGAAGGAGGAATTTTTGCTTTGAAAATTACAGATGACATTCTTGGGCAAGGTGAAGGAAATATCACATCAAATCCCATGTACTCTTAGATAAAATTCCTTTGAAAACTGGGACTCAGCTTGAAGTAGTTCTCATGTGGAATGTTAGTACTGTAAGAAAAGGTGACTATATTTTTTTTAAGTTAAGCATTTGGTTATTGTAGAATACTATAAGAATTTATGTGCTAATAAATTATAAAAAAAGAAAAAAGGAAGGGATAAATATAATTATTCTGGGGCCTGTTCTCCTGCTAGAGTTAAGTAAACATGAAAAATATTATAAAGAGTTTAAATTGTAGTTTGCAATCACATAATGTTGATATCCCATGAATTAAAGTAGGTTTGACCCCAGGTTCCAATACCACAGAGTGGTGGTTGATTTCCTGTGTTATTATTGGGACGCCTCTTCTACAGGTATCATATGAGGAATCTACAGCCAAGAAGCTTTTTGTGGGATAAGTTTCAATCTGGTTTCTACCAACAAGTCCAATATTCCCTAAAGTCCTGAGGCCTGCTACTATTTACATGGAACTCTTGGGGTTGAGGAATATTAGCTAAGGTTCATCTAAGTCTAGCCTCAACCTGCCTAAAAGTTAAGCCATCCCCATCTTCTCTTTATCACCACATCAAGTTCAAACTTTTGCTTTAGACCCTTCCTAAACAACATACAAGTTACTGTCCAAAGGAAGTGGATGGCTGTGACTTCCTCATCATAGAGAGCCATACGCCACATAATTCTTCAACAAGGAGCCTAACTATCAATCTTTGTGCACGAGGAAACAAATGGGACAGAATAATTGTTATCTTTGAAATGTCTAGGATTTTATGCTATTTCAGCTTGTGATGATTAATATTGCCATCTTGACAGAATCACCTTGGAAACAAGCCTCTTAGGCATGCTTGTGAAGGATTTTAATGGAGTATGTTCATTGATGTGGGAGGACCCACTATGGGCGGTGCTATTCTTTAGGCTGGGGTTCTTCACTAAACAAAAAGGGAAAGGTAAGATGAACATAAACATTCATAGTTATCTGCTTCCTGACTGGGAACATAGTGCTACCAGCTCCTCAGTCTTCTGCCTCTATGATTTCCTGGCATGGTGTTCTATGTACCTTTTAACTATGACACTGTCTTTAAAAATATGACTTGGTCCTCATATTAGCCTATATGTGACTTTCAAGTTGCTTTCCAAAGAACTCTCTAGAGGCAGTTTATAAATGAATCACTTCAAAGCCAAAGACTTCATGTGACTATATCATTTATCTACTAACATTCACTAAGTGTAAATACCCTTTAGGAAATTTTACTGCCCTGATGCATAACATCTTGTAGAGATACCTCTATCTGCAACTTCATCTTCAGCTCCTTAGCAAGCAGGATAAACATACAAAAGAGGAGCTCATTTGCTAGTATTTATTGAGATATAAAATGGAAATTCTGCTCTGGGGTTAATGCAAGGGCTTTGACACAGAGAATTTAGATTTGTAATGAGATAAAAACATAGTAAGTTTGTAGACACATTAATATATACATCTACTATGCTGTCTTATATAGTTAAACTATATAAAACTAAGATCAGACCGAAGTAGTGAATGTTAACCTATATAATGTAAGTAGCTGTGCTGATGCTGTGATCAGGCAGGACCTGATAAAACAAGTATGTTTTAACCAAATCTTTAGCCAAATACCCCAAGTGAAGTGGGGGCTTGAATAGAAAGCAGATGTGGTCAGATATGATTTCAGGTATCTCTTTCATAAAGTGGAGAACACTCTTAGTTTTCTCAGTTTAGAGAAAAGGAGTAAGATTCTATGAGGTGATATGTCCACAAACACATTTTGGTGACAGATTATTATGCAGTCATTTATGACACTGTGTCTACCCCACATGGCTCCACATAACATGCCATGCATCATGTCTCTTGAATTGTAAATATGATAAACTCTCTTTTCCTCAAATAACATCTGACGGTTGTAACTGGCAGTCCAATGATGGCCATTTTACAGTGGACAAGACCAGAATATGGTAATTTTTCAGTTCATGAGGCTGGATATCTCAGCAGTTCCAATACAGTACTTAAAGCTTAAAGAGAGCTGCTGGTCTAAAGATGCTGGCTATAAGATTGCCAGAGAGTTACAAAACCAACAGCAGCAGCAGAATTGATGTTGACTGCAAGAGTGAGGAAAACAGGCAAAAAAGCAAAGTTTCTTTTCATTTATTTTATTTTATTATTTTTTGACATTGGCAAGAGTTCCCCACACTTATGGTGATTCTTCCCATTTCAATTAATCTGATTCAAATATCTCTCTGGGGATGCCAGATGGCTTGCCTTTTAGTTTATTCCTGATCTAGTCAGTTTGAAAACCAGGATTCACCATCATCTTGGGGCCAAATGAATAAGTTGGAATAGTTGAGCTTGGATGACTTCAAAGCTATAGGGTGGCTCTTGCTTGCCGGGTACCTGGCTCTGAATGATCAAGTAAGAGGATATTTACTTCCCTCAGATGGATGGACTGGGCAGAGATATGGTTCTAGGTAAAGTGGTTAGTTTGGATATCAAAGGCATGATGATCACATCTGAACCTTTAGTTGTCTCTAATACCTGAATAGTCCTTGGAAAGCCAGTTTATCCATTAAAATAAAAAGATGTCAAAACATGCTATGCAAAAAATTAAATGTGAGTTGGGATGGCTCAGCGGTTAAGAGCACTGACTGTTCTTCCAGAGGTCCTGAGTTCAATTCCCAAAAACCACATGGTTGCTCACAACCATCTGTAATGGGATCTAATGCCCTCTTCTGGTGTGTCTGAAGACAGCTACATTGTACTCATATGAAAGAAAGAAAGAAAGAAAGAAAGAAAGAAAGAAAGAAAGAAAGAAAGAAAGAAAGAGAGAAAGGAAGGAAGGAAGAGAGGAAGGAAGGAAGGAAGGAAGGAAGGAAGGAAGGAAAAAAGAAAGGAAGGAAGAAAGAAAGGAAGAAAGGAAGGAAGAAAGAAAGGGAAGAAGGAAGGAAGGAAGGAAGAAAGAAAGGAAGAAAGAAAGAGGAAGGAAGGAAGAAAGAAATAAAGATACCTTTTTAAAAAATTAAATGTATTCATTACAATAACATGATAGCAAATTACAGAAAGCTACAGGATGTCAAGAGCTGCATGCCACTCAAAACATGTTCATCTCCTCTTCCGTGGCGTGTTGCAGTCTATGTTTACATCCCAGGCAATCCATGTATAAGGTTGTGAAAAGACACAATACAGGCTGGTAGACTCGAGGGGATCAAAGATGCTGATACCATCATCACAAATCAACCACCAGAGTGCACCTTTTATAGTGATCTGCATGTCTGGATTCTCAGCCTCTCCCTGGTTATTCTCCTGGATCCAGTGCAATGAAGGTTCTGATCTAGCAGTATGTAGACTTGAATTTCAGACCCATTTATGAGTCCTCAGAAAGAAATTCTGCCATACTCACACCAGACCACTGATATCTTTACACTGATAACCCACTTTTTCAACATTTTATTTTTAGTGAGTTTGACACCATTGATTTGATGTGCCTGCTTCAAGTTCATGACTTTCTACTTATCTTCCAGACTCAACTATGAGCTGTCAGGAACCTTATTTCACACAGGTCTTCTACCATATCTTTAGCCCTCGATCTATCTTATATTTACAAGATTGATTTGATTTCTATGCTTCTCTACTCTTTCTAGGTCATTCTTCTCTCAGATTAGGTTTTACGAATCCTTTGAGGCTCCGCGTAATTCCTGTTTTCAGTTCTAAACACACATCAGTGTGTGTGTGTGTGTGTGTGTGTGTGTGTGTGTGTGAATGTTGATTTGCTTTCTTGTCACCAGGAAAAAAATAAACTTCTCTCTACCATTCTGCATTTTTACTTGAGATGGATTGTATGAAAAAGGACAAATTATGAGGAGAAAGACAGACTGGAGTTCTTATGGGTGTATGGGAGATAAAGGGAAAATGCATATATCTCAAAGAGGTAGCTTCAAGTTCAGGTTTAAATGCCATCTTCAACAGAGCCAAAGAAATGAAGATGTTGGGAGAAGAGAAGATGGAGAATGCCTTAGTTATTTATTCTATGGCTGTGATGGAACACCATGACCAAGGAAATTTATAAAATAAAACATTAAATGGAAAGCTTGCTTATAGTTCCAGAGGATATGTCTATGTCCATGATCATCATGGCATCAGGTAGACAGTCATGGTGCTGGAGCAGTGGCTGACAGCTTATGAACTGAACCACAAGTAGCATGTAAAGAGAGAGACTAAGCCTCGCGTGGGCTCGTGACATCTTAAAGTTCACCTTTTCCTCAGTAATCCTTCCCAAACAGTTCTACTAACCGGGGACCAAGCATTCGAGCATACATATGATATATAAGCCATTTTTCATTCAAATTAACAAACAGAATTAATTTGGTAAAAGTAAGGTGTCCAAGGGAAAGCTTATTCAACAGACTTTAGTTGCTATTTTCTCTATGATGTGAGATTTCTACTACTCTTATATGGCCTGGTTCTGGTGCAGAGAGGAAGAAGACATCTTTGCAATGGTGGTTTCCATTATGGATGCATGTTGCTTTTATGTACAGTTACCATTATTCTGTTTTCAGGTCTCCCGTGACTGCATGCCCTCTAATTAACCATCTTAAAATAATCCTCATGCTCTGTAAGTTTGCCACTGCTTCTTAGGTCCCTTTGTTCACCTGGATGTATTCAATGACTACAGAATCTACATCTCAACCCTTAAGTTCAGCATTGCTCTCTGCATTTTTAAGCATGTGCAGCAAAAAAGTCAGGACTCTGATTTGGCCACCACCAGATTAACCCCATATATGAGCTCCCCCTGCCACACTGAGATGATCCTTACTAAAATGGAACAGATTGTTCCAAAGCCACAAAAGGAGGCTGTTCAGAAGAAAAAGATCTCCCAGAAGAAACTGAAGAAAAAAAAAAGTATGGCATGGGAATAAATTCAGTATAAAATAAGTACAGATAAAAGTAGAAAAACATAATCCTTATGCCAATGAGGTATATTTTGGGTAACACAGCTGGGTCTCTTATAGTCGAATTTTAAGATGATATAATCTTGTCTACTATACTGGGGAAGATCCATTACTAGGTTACTGAAAAATAAATCAGCTTATTTTATGTTCTGTTGACTTCACTACTTACATATAGTTTCATTTAGCTGTCCTGACCACATAATAAACAGTTTGACAGTGGAACTGTTTTGAGAGTCTTCTACAGGAAAATATGGTTAATAAGGGAAGTCCCATTAAATGAGAAGTTGTCATCAGGATGCAAAGTATAGGGGAATGAGCAAAAGTGGGATGGTACTAGTCAGAGATGGTTTCCAAAGACAGTCATAGGAGCTTTGTAAGCTTTTATGATTCTTTTCTCTCTAAAGACTTGGAAAGGCAGAAATGGGAAGGAAAAAATCTGAGTATTATATTATACACTCTGTCATTTGGTGTAAACACCCCAGGGAAACCGAAACCAGGAATCCTGCATAAGCCCTCCAATTATGTCGCACTAACCTGGAGCATGTCATATTTTCTTTTATTTCTCAGAATTCTCATAATTATTGATAGTGGAGATCATCCAAGGGGAAAGAATGTGTGGTCCTTCTGTACAGGGACTAGGCTCCATAAATAAAATATCTTCCTAATTACCCTTTCTTCCATCTTCAGTCCACGTCTGCTACCCAAAGCAGAGAGGCACCTACAGTTAGAACATTATTGCTTCATTTAAATTCTGTACTGAATTTAGTATTAATTTAAATTTTTCAGCAGGCTTGAAAGAGACTATGAAACTACCATTATCTACCCAGAGGGCTAACAATGAACTCAGGAGAAACTGCCTCAGCCTTGGTGCCTGTTTCTCTTTAAAAATTGATTATGTTTTTATTGTCTTTATTGATTATAGTATTTATTCATCTATCTATCTATCTATCTATCTATCTATCTATCTGCCATCTATCTAGCTATCTGTCTGTCTATCTATCATCTATCTATCTATCTATCTATCTATCTATCTATCTATCTATCTATCTACTCTCTCATCCATCCATCCATCCATCCATCCATCCATCCATCCATCCATCCATCCATCCATTCTTCCATTCATTTATTTATATATCCTTGTTTTTCTAGGCAGGGTTTCTTTGTGTAGCCCTGGATGCCCTGAAACTTGCTCTGTAGACCAGGCTGGCCTCAAACTCACAGAAATCCTCCTGCCTCTGCATCCTGAGTGCTGTGATTAAAAGTATGCACTACCACCATCCATCTTTTTTCTTTTAAACTTTTATTTACTTGCTTTGTATATGAGCATAAACACTGCAATGTGTTAGTGAAAGACAGAGGACAACTTTCAGGAGTTGGTTCTCTCCTTCTACAATGTAAGTTTTGGGGATCAAACTCAGGTCACCGGGCTTACAGCAATCATCTTTACACACTGGACCACCTCACTGCACTTTGATTACTTTACAGTCATCATTTTCAAGGAAAGACTGGGCAGTGTAAGGGGAGGGGGAAATGCCTGAACTCTACAGTACACTGAACTTTACAGCATTTTTAAAGTTGTTCAAACCTATGACAAAAGTTTAATTTCTAAATTAGATGCAGTAAGAGACTGGCAGCAACTAATAATAAAATGGAATAATTATACTGTAATGAAAGTTTGTGAATGTGGTCTCTCACATAACTGTGGCAGGGCAGGTGGTGCAGACAGTGGGGATATGCAGACAAAGAGATGATTTACACTCCAAGTCAGACAGAGAGAAACCTTGTGAGATTTCATCTTTCTACTTAGAATGGCAACTTGAAACTTAAGAGCTATTTATTTCTGGGATTTCCATTAGTATTTTCACACCAGGGTTTACCAACTAACCGCAGCCACAGGACCTAACATTTCAGGCAGGAGGGTGTTACTATTAATTCTGGTTCTGTTTCAGGGCTTAGGCATGTAAACAATGAACTACCCTGAAGTACACATTGTCTACATAAAGGCTATTTAGTCATCAGAGCTCATAGGAAAGTTGAGCTAGCTTACCTTGTTTATACGAGCTATATCTTCTTTGGTAGAAGTTTATAAAGCACTTATGCACCATTAAATGAACTATTGTTTTTAGTTCTAGACACCTTTCTAAAGTCATCATCCTGAGGCTGAGGCTAGGACTTTAGGCCACGTTTTCTTCTGGTCAAGTGCCTCCAAGATAGGCTGTACCAGTAGGAGGCACTAGCAGAAGGCATGGCATATTTGTGAGGAGAAGGAAATACTTCTCCTTCCTTAGGCAGTACTTCCCTGTAGCAGGAACAGCACCTTGTACACCTGAAACCATTTTGCTGTTTTGCCCACACTTGTATAACTGGCTCATCTGCTCTTTAGAGGCACCAACAACTGACCACCACCCCTCTTTAAAAGTTTGAGTTCAGCTATGTCTTAGTTAGGGTTTTTTGCTGTGGAAAGGCACCATGACCACAGCAACTCTTATAAAGAACAGCATTTCACTGGGACTGGAGTAGAATTCAAAGGTTTAGTCCATTATTGTTATAGCAGGTAGCATGGTGGCACACAGGCAGACATGGTACTGGAGAAGGATCTGAGAATTCTACAAGCGAATGCCACGTATCTGGCTTCAGGATTTTAGACCTCAAAGCTTCTCCCATCCTGTCCCCCAGTGACACACTTTTACAAAAGTCATACCTGCTCCAAGTCCATACCTTCTAGTAGTGTCACTTCCTATGAAACTATGGGAGCCATTTTGTTTCAAATCTGAAACATCCCAACTTCTTTGCTCCTCAAAGCATTTGTCTATGTACTGTTATCTCAACAACACCTTCATGCAGGGATGGGCTAACTAATTTCCATATTGCCTATGGCTACTTTTGTCCCAGCAAAAGAAGAGTGCAGTATTTGACATCATATTGCTACAAAGCCAAAAATATCTATCATAGCTACCTTTGTTCAAAATGTTTAAGAATACCGACGTAAGGGTATTTTTTCAGAGCTGGAAATTAAACTCAGTCTTATACCTGCTAAGTAAGCATTCTACCACCAAATTACAGCCATCCTTGTTTTGAATTTTTAAAATAACAAATATGTTGGTCTAAATTGCCTGAATATTCAATTTCCTGTATTCAAATAACAGATAGAGTTCCTGTCTCCTGTTTGGGCCCTGAACGATACCAAAATTGGTTCTACCAGTGGTCTCGGGTAATAGACAAACCAACATGTGGTTTGGAAATTGGTTTAGGCATATTCTTGATGTAAATACAATATTGAAGTCTGGTACTAGCAATGCATGATATCCAACAGTGTCTCATTTAATTAAATCAGCACCTATAATTGATGATGATAAAGTGTCTAAAAATAAGTGTCTAAGTAGCTCCCAAACTTGACTGTGAAGGGAAAAAGAATGGCCAGAATGACTGGGTGGCCTATATTACCCTGTGGCTCTTATAAAAAGGAATTGGTAAGCTTTAGATGCAAGGTGGTTCTACTCCTTTTCCAAAGGTGTGTGTGTGTGTGTGTGTGTGTGTGTGTGTGTGTGTGTAGCTACAAGAATGATAACACCACTAAAAATTTAGTTAAACAGGTTACAGAATTGCAACAAAAGTTGAATTCATACGTTTTCCAGATCACTCATGTACAGAGGCTATCTGACTCAGGAAATAACAGCCCGACTAATCTGGTGGGATTCACGAGTCTGTGTCTCTGTCACTTTTACTTGCATAATGTACAATGTATAGAACAATAACAAAATAAGAAACCTTAAGGAACTAATAATATTAAACAAAGTAATCAAAAGAAAGACATAAATATAATTTAAACTAATGCTTTTTGAAACAAAAGTCTATCAGCTGGAAGTCTTTAAGGTGCCTGATTTTGAGCAATTCTATGAGATAACTGCATCAGTTTTAGTTTAGTATGAATTGTCTGCCATTTCTATTTGACAAAGGCATGGGTAATGATAATACGTCTATGCTGTCCTTTGTTTTGTCTCAGATTCTTATTATTTAAGGGATGCTTCAGTTAGAGATGAATAGGTATAACGATGTAATTGTTTTCTATTCTTTGAGTTCAGTGATCTTTAAAATTAAATCCATGTATCCTCATTTAAGAATCCCTGTTTTAGCAGTCTCCAAGTCTCAAGGATTGAGAAGTTAACTCAACCAGTCAACATTAATAAGGATGGAGGTTGGAGACCCACATCAAAGTTGTCTTTGAAATCTTGTTCCCTTTTTAACGTTATTCTCACATCAGAATCTCTAAGCCAAGAGGACAGGCTGTGGTCCATCTCCTGTGAGTATGTCTCTAGTTTCTAGGACTTGTACTCTCAAAGCAATTCCAATGTTCTCTGCTAAAGTACCTTATTGTAGTGTACTTCTCCATCAAAGTGCCGTGACTGCCTCTTTGCCTTAATGTATTCTTCAACTAGACTACAAGCTTTCTGATATTACAGAATTCACCTTCTGATGCTGTATCTATAGCGCAGAGCCTGCCACCAAGTACATGTGTCATCCAGATTTGTTAATAATGAACTGAAGGACAAATGTAAGCCAAGACAAAATTCATTTCTTTTTCCTATTCATGGCCAAAAGTCTTGTCCAAGTATTAAAAAAAATAAATGGACATGAATACAAATAGAAAATATGAATGAATAGTATAAATCTCTCTATCAATGGAAAAATAATTCAATGTAGATCCTGTTACGTTGCTATAACACACATCTCACCTATTGGGTGGACACTGGTTATTTACCCAGGACTGCTTCCACCATTTTCCTTACAAATAAAATAATATTTATTTTAGATGTCAATTGTGGCAAATATGGATATTGAAAGTTTGGAAGGTTGTAACTTTCCTTAGCAGTGGGCTTTGATGTTAGTGATGATCAAGCTAGTCAGCTCGTTCACAGTTTTCTTTGACAGTGTTCCATTCAAGAATGGGCATGTGATACAACTATGGACAATGACATGTGATGAGAATACCAGGAAAAGGCTTCTAGGACAGGACAAAGGACTTTCATGAGATATAACAGCCCTCCCTTTAGATCCGGTGATAGGAGAGCTGTCTAGACACGGTGATAATGAGGGCAGCAGGCACACTGAAAGGGAAGTATGCAAAATGAAAACGGGAGCAAAATTGTTCATTGTTGATGTCTTTGAGAGACTGTTTGAACCAACTGCTAGACTTGTTTTACAGCAACAGATGTCTTTCTTGCTTAGCCAAAATTTTTGGGACCTTGTCTCTTTAAATTTATTTTTTTAAATCCATGTATTTATGTCTGATGCTTGATGCCTCGCCTTCACATGTAAAGGATAGCTTTGCTAATGCACAGGCATAGATGACACATTTTCTCTTGGAATCCTGATGCTGTACAGTAACAGAAGCTCTCCATAGTATGCAGACATCCTTTTAGAGATCCGGCACTCCAGCCGGCTCATTTAGAGAATGGGTAGGGTGCCAGCCATTTAGGAAGCTCATCCAATGAGCACATTTAAATCTGGCCAATATGCATGTAAGCCTGACTAGGTAGACTAACCTGTACACACCTTTTTTTTTTTTTCTTTAAACCCAAGCATGCTTCTGGCAGACACCCATCCACAGCATGCTATGTGTTACCATGTTATGAAACTGGCTTTGACATTTGGATGCCTACCACTTGGTGAGTGGTTAGTTATAAAATGCTATTGGTTCAACAGATTATGCTTCTGGAATACAGCCTGGACTTCTGGGATCTTTTTAGTGGCTGGCTTATTTGTATTTCCAAGGCCATTTTTTCAACAAGCCAACACAATCAAATTACATGCAGCTTTGAAGACATTCTACCTTACAGTTTGACATTTTAATTAGGACTTTAAAGAGATAATAATCACTGCCCACAACTTCCCTAATGTTACCTAGAAATGGGTCAGCTAATTAGGATCCCAGAAAAACCACCACATACATTTCTTTTTAATTGTTTTTCCAAACTTCATCCCCACGTCTCTTGGCTCCATCTCAGACCGAATCAAGCAAACAGCAGGGAAGGGTTCAATCTCTGCAGCCTTCAGAGTTGTCCAGTCCAAGGGCAAAAAGAAGGAGGCCAGTTTGTGTCTGGCATCTGAAAAATTTCATTTCAGCCAGTCTCAGAACATTTTTTTTTCTTTCATTTCCAGATTGCTTTCAAAGGAAAGCTCTCCCAGTTCATTGCATTAGAACAGATTCAAGGAAAGCTCATTAAGAGCTTGTTCTTCTTGTCCCTTAGATGCCTGTATCTATATTTCATTTTTTTATTGTCATTCTTCTAAGGTAGTGTGGTTGATGGGATGTCCTATTAAGTAACTTCTTAAATGCTTTCTTTTAATTCCTGCGTTCAATTCTTACTACGTGGATTTTTACAAGGTGAATGGGAAAAAAAAAATGTGTCCATCTCAAATTGAGAAACCAAGGAGCGTGGGATGAGAGAGCAATTCAAGAGATGAATTCTGTTCTCTCAGACAGATTATATGTAACAGAATGGGCATGGCCTCGCCAAGCCTCCCCCTGCCCTTCCCTATGCCTTGGGTCAAAATACCAGAACAGAAATGTGGCAAATGCCAGCCAGGCATTATCTAATGCTCTGATGTATTTTGACACATTCAGAAGGAGAAATAGTTGCTACTTCCCAGGAGGGGTTTAAAACTGAAACAATATGCAACTCTGTCTTGCAGTAGCTTAAGCACCTCCTGATTCATGTTTGAACTGGTTGACATGCCCTGGATCTCCAGATAGATGATCAGCTGTGGCGTATATGCTACTTCCAGAGAGCCAAGAGCCAAGAGCCACACATCTGGCCTAGTTTCAACTGTTGGGATGTTGGTAGTTAATTTGAAAGAGGTCCTCAACTTGCAACTCCCTTTCTTTTCACCATCCTGTTAAGTATATGCTTTTCTTTTTTGCTTTCAGAGGCAGTTACTCCAGAAAGCAAGTAAGATTTCCAGGGATCCCTTGCTTGTGCAAGGCCTTGAAAGTCTTGGGGAAGAGCTCTTATGATATGTTCATGTGATCATATGCTTTTTAAAAAAGTTCAAGGTACAAAGCAATCTAACAATAAGCGATAATGACCTCTGTATTTTCATACACTTCCAGTTTCATATTCTTTCTCTTCTAGAAGAACTCCCAAGTTGCACTCAGTAAGGCCCAGCCAACCACAGTCTATGTCCCTTTGTCTAAGTTCTTTATTTAGGGATGTTTTCTAGACTGGAAAAGTGTCTGGGTAGGGTCAAAGTAGCTGTGTCCACAAAGAAGTGTCTGTAAAACAGGCAGAAGTTGTTTTGTGAGCTTTTATGCTTTCATATTCCTGTATCTTTGTTTCTCTGAAATAGCTCCAACTTTGAAATGTTTCTCTGGCCTTGAAAGTTGAACCAAATTGAGATGTGGAGTACTTGGGACATGAATGCATGCAGTACGCTGCCAGGGACTGCTTGCTCTGACAGTAGACTTCATTATGTTTATTTTCTCCACAGTTTCAGCCAGATGTATCTCCTTTCTACCAGTCTTCATTCAAAGGACCTTTTCACTTATCATTCCTCCGAAGAAGGCTCTATTCCTTAGATGGTCACTTGATGTTTTTCTGCTACTAAGAAAAAGATTTCTCTTATAATTTATAGCCTAATAAATTTCTTCATGATTCTTCAAGTTAATGATGACTTAATGTAGTGCCCTGTGGTGACACACGGGAGGAGTATAGGCTTGGGGGACTGAGGCTCCCTCCTCAGCTAGTTAGGCGACAGCTCTCACGTCACATTGTTTATTCGAGGAGAAAAGAGATGACAGACAGTACTATTGTTATAGGGACATGTTAACAAATGCCTGGGGGTGGCATAGATCACAGTAGAAGATCTTGACTATCTACTCACTCCAAGGGTAGCCACCATTATTTTGATCAGGTTAACCTTGATGGCAAAGTGTTTGACTCTCAAGGAAGGTGTCTGTAAAAGAAACTGAGATGGGGTTTGGTTAGCCAGATAAAGATCCAGAACTGTGATGACTTTTGTGGAGTTTCCTCGGGTCTGGTAGGTTGAACACTTCTATGCTTATGTTTCCTACAAGATGGGAAGGGGGACAGTGGGAAGTTAATACTCTGTCATGTGCAAGAACTGTTTTATGTTAACTGACTTTGTGGATCCTCATTGCTGTTCTAACAAAAATCCTCAAAACCCTGCTAATGGGCTCTAGGGCCTACTAAAATTTAATTAAATTGTTAATAGAAATTAATTATGTATTTATTTGTCCAACTTAACATAGTATTTCTATTTTTAAAGTTCTATGATAATTGCTAACGGTGAAGGCTTAGTGAGAAAGGACACACAGGTAAATGTCCTCCTTCGTGTTTTTGGAGTCTCATTCCAATTGTATTTACAGTTGTGCACTTGAACAAGGGACTTCTACCTTGCCTAAAAATAAAATGTAAGAAAATTGGCTGTAATATTTCCTTAATTTGCTCAAGGAAATGATTTATTGCTATTGTTTTATTGTGTCTCTCTCTGAAATAGATATTCTAATACATTCTTTATTCAGTGGAACTTGAAGTAATCTACAGTCTTGAATGTGCTGGGGGCAAGCTGGGCATGGGGACACACAGTGACATAGACAAAAATTGTGAATAACATGCTTCCTAGACATATATGCAGCCTTTTGAACATGTGTATATATAAAACACAAATACATACACAACACAAACATTTGGACTGTGAGTTTCTTAATGAAGTCATTTCGGTGACTGAAAAAGGGTGGGTGTTGAATAGATGTTGGTCAAATGTCACTAGCAACTAGTGAAAGCATGAGTAGATTGGATTCAGTAGGGACAATCCCTTCATGGATATTTCATTAACCCTCACAAATGCAAATAACTCGAGTGTCTGGAGAAGAATAAGGGAATTTGAGGCTTAAACATGAGTTTAGGATAGCAGCAGAACATCTGCCTCACTTTCCATCAGAGAGCCAAAACCTTGTATCAGTTAGCAGAGGATACACAGGTCAAAATGAGGTCTGCTTGACAACATCCCTGGATGTGGTACCTCCATGTAAATCAAAAAATCATAAGCAAAATTTACGGGACAAAACCCCCATGAGGGCTGTGTCAAGAACTCGGTTTCTGCTTAAACCACACATGCTTAGACTCCCTCAGACTAACTCAGATTGCCCAGTTATTTTTGCCTATACAGGAGGCCTATTGTACTGTGTGTGTTGCTTGAGAGACATAACCATTGTCTGGAGGTTTAGAAACATCTGTCTCTCAAAGGCTTCTACTGTAACTGGGTCTGACGTACTTCAAGTGCATGACAGACAGTGCCAATACAGAAGAAGGAGAGGCACGGAAAGTCAGCCTCACACAACGGACCAAACCTAAAACACTACCACCCACGCGGCTCCAATCACCATCAAACCTTGTTCAGTTGGAAAATTCAGGATGAAGAATAAGGACAGCAAGAAATCCAGACTGCTGAAGCAAAGAAACACACCCCCGCAGGAAGCGGAGGCTCCTGACTGTGTGCGGCAACTCAAGTGTCTGATCTGTGTTTTCATTAACCTGGGGTATTTGAGCTCCATATTTTCTCACACAGCTTCTTGCCTAAGTAGTCAAGGAAGCAAAGGACAACAACACTGGCTATATGCCAACTCAAAAAAAAAAAAAAAAAATGTCTGGCTCCTTTAACATTCAAAGGAAATTGAGCCTTTCTCGATGGCCTAACTTTGTCTGGGAGGCCTCGGGAGCGATTTCTTCATTGAGGAAACTCTTTCCCTTAGCAGCCACTAGGCCCTCTGGGATTTTTGATCCAGAGCCTTTTCCACATTAGTTTTGAAGTGGGGAACACACTACCCTCCAGCTCAAACTGGTGATCTATAGAGTTGGAATGAACGGTGCACTGGATTAAGCAGTTGTTTCCTTAAAATCAGGATTCTTGGTGCTAAGTAGAAGACAGGCAAAGGTACAGAATTCAGGCATGTCAAAAGCATTATCGATGTTTTGCCAGCATGAGACCAGCCCTGGCGACAGGTGGAAAATATTAAATTACTATTTTTGTACCTTTCTTCCTACTGCCCTCAAAAGTTCTGGCACAGATAGAGCTATAGACTGCCGCCCTCACTAAAAACAAATTCAAAAAGAAAAAAAAAAAAGAAAAGAAAAGAAGAAATAAAAAATATTCCAGTCAGCATCTAGATGTGTGCTGTGTTGGGTCTTAGCTGAGCATATGTTAGTTTTTTTCAGAGAAATAATTTCTCTTCATTAGAAATAAATTAATTTGATGACTTGCCCCTTTAAAAAAAATCTTTTGAAATGCCTATTAGTAGAAAAGGGATAAAGTTCACAAAGGTTTGAAATCGAGTTAGCCATATCAAAATGAGAAAAAATTTTAAACGCATCCCAGCATGCACACACACACACACACACACACACACACACACACACACACACACACACACACACACACACACACACACTCACACACACACACACACACACACATATATATATATACATATACATACATACATATATGTATATGCATATTCTATTTAATGAACTGCTTCTGAAGTGTGGCAATACCAAATTTGGGACTTAGGGCTTTTTTTCTTTTTCTTTTTCCAAAACATTCACTTATATTCCCAGTTTAGAAAACCTGAACTGGCAAACGGATGTCACTTTTATAGGCATATAGTCCTTTTGTGGAGGTGAAAAGACAGAAGAAACTTCCATTCACATCAAACCTCGCCTCATTACTCTCCTGAAGTCAGGAGATCCTCACAGTGTTGGGGGTCTGGGGGGGGCGCTAAGGTGGAAATTGTCAGGGGCATTCAGATTTAGACTGTATAAACCACATCCACCCTGGTTTTAGTATATTGCATTTTCCTCGTCTGAACTGTTCATCCTTCGAACATTCCCTTTGCTTAGTGACCTGTTAGAAATTTCCCTAGATATTTAGAGTCATGGGGGGGAGGGTTAGATATTTAGAGTCATGGGGGGGGGAGGGCGATTCATCTTGAGCTATTATGTATTTTTTGTCTGTATGTCCTTGACTGATACTGAGTTAGCTGCTCTGTGACCAGAGAAGATTATATTTTTTTCCAACCTCAAAGAACGTGTTTTATTAATTCCTTTTCAAATTCTTCTCACTCAGTGAGCGATTCAGAAGGAAAATGTTCCTGCTCAGGTGTAGAGGGTCATACCAAGCAGTTGCCAGACCACAAGAACCCCAGCTGCCTGAGTATAAGGCTTATTTCAGTCTCTAAAAGATTTGGGGATGAAAACACTGTTTGTAACGAACTTGTAGACATTCTCCAAATGTCAGGAGGCCACGGAGCCTATCTGTCGCCCATTTGCACGAAGAACCACTCAACACGCTCTCTGTTAAATGGGGGTCCCGTCTTTCTTGCTCATCCTTGGTCAGACCAGTGAGCGTTTACTGACATCAGCATCAGTCTGTAAATGATCCCCAAGACAACGCAGTTCCGGCTCGATCCTGCTGCTCAGAAGATGGTGGTTTCCTCATTTTGCTTTCCTCTTTTCTGTGCTTGAGTGTTCACCCCCCAACTCACTCCTTCTCCTAAATATAAATGTGCACCCAGGTCCTTACAGAGCTTGTCAAACCATGCCTGCTGAGTTCTCTGAATAGTTTATACTTTGGTAGGTCTAGCATGAAGTTTGAAACTTTTTGTGTTTCGGAGTTGCTCCCAGGTGTGGCTGGCACTGATGTCCCCCTGTAAGCAGCCACTGAAGCCCATACTCACAGCATCCCACATTTAATTCCCTCCCTTTCTGTTTGTCCTTATTTAGTATAAAAGCATTAAAACACACCTTTATCTGCAAAATATTTACCTGTGCATTGAATAGATATAGATAGATTTATTTTGTTTAATTTATTTTTAATGTCTGAGGATACCTGAATGCTGTATAGTAACACACATATACTTGTGCGCACAAATGGAAGCCAGCAGAGATGTTGGGTGTCTTCCTCCTTTGGTCTCCACCTTATTCTTTTGAGACAGAATCTCTCACTCACTCTTTGGCTAGGTTGGCAGACCAGCAAACTCCTGGGATCATCACACTCCTAACCCTGGAACCACAGACACAAATAGTCATGGCCAGCATTTTGATGGATGCTGGGAATTTGAACTTGGGTCCTCTTGTTTTCATAACAGTTGCTCTTGTTTACTGAGCCATCTCACAAGTCCTGCATTAATATAACTAGCTATCTAATGATGCTTAGACATTTATAACTATTATAGCCAAACACTAAAACATACAGACTTAACCAAGACCAAATTGATGATTGCTGTAGAATCCTGTTCTGGGATATGCTTTTGTTTCTTTGCTAGATGTCATCCTTAGCCCCAGTTTCATCATTTGCTTATCATTTTTAATCCCCAGGCATCAGTAGAAACCTTGTTTCAGGACACAGAAGATTTTATATACCCGTAGAGTGGTGTATTCATGATTTTCCTAGTACTTTTGAATAAGTTTTTCCCGGGCCACTTAGGATTTTTAAAGTTTATCCTTAAGTTGCACTTTACCAATGGGTTAAATGACAATTCAATGTATGTCCCCTCTCTATCTCTTTCCCATTCTTGTTCAGTCCATTGATAGATTGCAGACGTCACTGGATAAGAGATGAGTGTAATTTACTCCTATGTGTAAAAGGAAAATCTAAGAGAGTAATTTTTCCTGTTAGATTCAAATCAAGGATGAACAGAGCAGCTGCAGACCCAGGGCTTGGGAGTCACTCTGGCATTCTGAAAATCCTGGCTGTGTCACTACCTGCAGGAAGACCTGGCATGTGACCACGAGAGGTGATTTGAATGTTACTGACGAAGAATCCATGAGAGGCAGCCTTGTTTGCAGGGGTGAGCATTCACTCTATGTATTTTCTTCCATCTCTTCAGCAGGTTCCATCAATCTCTTTGGTTACCAGCTACACCATTCATCAGCAAGCAAAAGTGCATGTGATCTCCTAGAGCAGAGAACGTGTAGAGAGAACAGTCAAGATCCAGTTTAAGAGGACAGAACTACCAACAAAGGTAGCTTTCTTTGGAGTGGGGGCAACATCTCTGTAATTGTATACAGTTTTATATGTAATGGCACTGTGCATGCCAAACTACCTTTTTCTAGCATCCTTAACTGGAGATTCTAACTTCAGCATCAACCTCTGAGTCTCCCTTTTCTTTAACTCCCTTAGTGTCCCCTGGTTTCCTCATCCCTTTCAGCATCTATCTCCTCTTTGCTTGGAAGCCTATGCTTTATTTAGATAATTGTTTTGTTGGGTGGATTGATCATATTTGTTGTTAAAAATTTTTGATGCTGGGAGAACTCAACAGTGTTGCTCCTCTTATAGGGTTGCAGACCCCTTCAGCTCCCGAAGTACTTTCTCTAGCTTCTCCATGGCCCTGTGTTCCATCCAATAGATGACTGTGAATATCCACTTCTGTATTTGCCAGGCACTGGCATAGCCTCATACGAGACAGCTATATCAGGGTCCCTTCAGCAAACTCTTGCTGTCCTATGCAATAGTGTCTGAGTTTGATGGCTGATTATGGGATGGATCCCCGGGTGGGGGAGTCTCTGGTTAGTACATCCTTTCATCTTAGCTCCAAACTTTGTCTCTGTAACTCCTTTCATGGGTATTTTGTTCCCTATTCTAAGGAGGAATGAAGTATCCATATTTTGGTCTTCCTTCTTCTTGATTTTCCTGTGTTTTGCAAATTGTATCTTGGGTATTCTAAGATTCTGTGCTAATATCCACTTATCAGTGAGTGCAAATCTAGTGACTTCTTTTGTGATTGGGTTACCTCACTAATATGTAGCAGAAGATGGCCTAGTCGGCCATCACTGGGAAGAAAGGCCCCTTGGTATTGCAAACTTTATATGCCCCAATACAGAGGAACGCCAGGGCCAAGAAGTGGGAGTGGGTGGGTAGGGGAGCAGGGCAGAGGGGGGTGGGAGTGGGTGGGTAAGGGAGCAGGGCGTGGGGTGGGTAGAGGGAACTTTCGGGATAGCATTTGAAATGTAAATTAAGAAAATATCTAATA
Organism: Mus minutoides; assembly: GCA_902729485.2. Classification (NCBI taxonomy): domain Eukaryota; kingdom Metazoa; phylum Chordata; class Mammalia; order Rodentia; family Muridae; genus Mus; species Mus minutoides. Next base: position 78,311 of record CACVCL010028036.1, on the reverse strand, counting down.
AAAAAAAACAACAAACAAACAAACAAACAAAACAGTGTTGCAGTCTTGCCACTAGGATACAGAGTAAGTCTACTTCTGCCTGCCTACAACTCCAGGGTTGGGGGAAAGTTGTGTCCTACAGAGGTGGTGACATTTTTCCTTTACTGAACTCACCACAGTCAATGGTTGTATGTAATTGATTGATTGGTCAATATCTTCCTTCTTCACTGAACTTAAGCCACAGCTTAAGGTGACACACAGTAAAGGTGACAGCTACTTGCTTTGCTCACAACTGAACCCCAGATGCCTGTCAGAGTGTCTATACTCAGCATCTGTACAGTACTACTTGGAAGGAAGGAAAGAATATACATGGGCTTCACTAAAATACCTGTTGAGTCACGGAAAGTTCTTAGCTGCTCCTAACAACAAAGGCCATGATCCATTGCTTTCAAAATAAGTTTGTAGAAAGACCCAGGTTTCATTACTGAGTGTGTTTTGTTTGTTGTTAGTTTATTTTGAAATATCCAATATGTAGTATTTGGGGGTAGAGATGAACCATACATTAGATAATATGAATAATATTAACTATTGTGAATTAGAAAAGTCTACCTACCACTAGAGTATACAGATTGCTAAAGTTTTTTCTTAAGCTTCTCAAAATTTGAAATATGGCCTTATCATAATAGTACAGACTGAGTGGTTTGGATAACAGACATCTGCTGTCTCATAGGTCTGGTGCTTAGAAAACTGAGGTAAAGTCACAGACAAAGCTGGGTCAGTCTGTTAGAGGACCATAAGACAGGGACTGTCCCATGCCTCTTTCCTGGCTTCTAATGGTGTTCATCAATCCATGGCCCTTTTCATTTGTGGAATAATCACCCCGATTTTTGCCTTCATTTTGGCATGATCTCTCAGTGTAACTTCATCTCCCCTTAAGAACACTGGTTACATCAGATTGGCGCCAACTGATTCCAGGTGGCCTTTTCTCTGAATTAATCTATAATAACTGTAAGCAAGACAACTTTCTGAACATCTACATATTCAGCCTTTAATATATAAACTTTGAGAACACATAGTCTAATTCATAGCGTGGTCCCAAATAAATCACCAGTACCATAACCTGCCCCAGATGCATATATTCCCTCCTTATACGCTCTGGCATGATTCTTCTGTGGCAAGCTTTTGACTTTTTACTGATGGAAGTACCAGAGGCTGGGTACTTGGACATGGCAATTATCTCTGATTTGCCCTAAGTTGAACCTGTTTCAGAGAGTCGGACAGCAGGTGGACAGCCAGTTGTCACTCTTTTGTTATCTCCAGTGGCAGGAAGAGATACAGCATAGAGCAGGTAGTGTTTGAGACAGTGTGAGGAAACTTTTGATGGGCATCTGTAAAATCGTCTCTCTGCATCTCCAATCCATGAAGAAAGCAAGGGGAGTTTCTAGAATTGCATCTGTTATTGGCATCAATGAATGAGCACAGATCTGCTTAAAGAACAGAGTCCTTCTGCAAAGACAGAACCAGGATGATGAAATATTATGGAGGGTCCGACAATAATACTTTACCACAATGAAATAGGAAGGCAGAGTTAGACATCTGGCTGAACATTCATGAGAAAGACCAATATTTAATCTATCCCTTGGCTTGTTATCAAGAGGACAAATTCCACCATCTACAAAAAACCCAAAAACAAACAAACAAACAAACAAACAACAACAACAACAACAACAAAAAACTGGCTAAGATACAAGGTCTTTCCAAGTTGGAAAATTCAGTCATAGCAAGTCAGCTGTCCCTTCGATGTGGCCCTTGTTCTAGGTCCACCCATCAGCAATGCAGTCCCTGCCCTTGTGTGGACATCAGTGAGATGTAGCTGAGAAGTGCTACAGTAAAGCAGGTAGCAGGAAACACAATTCATTCCACCATGAGTTAGTAGCCAAGGTCAGACTTGAATGGCACTATCTTCTAAAGGATGCCAGAGTATCCTGAATGAAAATGTTAATCTCAGCCTGGCGTGGTGGCACATGCCTTTAATCCCAGCACTCGAGAGGCAGAGGCAGAGGCAGAGGCAGAGGCAGAGGCAGAGGCAGAGGCAGAGGCAGAGGCAGAGGCAGAGGCAGAGGCAGAGGCAGAGGCAGAGGCAGAGGCAGAGGCAGAGGCAGAGGCAGGCAGTTTTCTGAGTTCAAGGCCAGCCTGGTCCACAAAGTGAGTTCCAGGACAGCTAGGACTATACAGAGAAACCCTGTCTCGAAAAACAAAAAAGAACAACAACAACAACAACAACAACAACAACAACAAAACCAAACAAAAAAAAGAAAAGAAAAGAAAAGAAAAGAAAGAAGAGAAGAGAAGAGAAAAGAAAAGAAAAGAAAAGAAAATGTTCATCTCAGAAAGGAAATGAGCCAAGGGTTACTGAGTACAAAATGATATGGGGTCTGTGGGAACCATGCAAGGACTAAGGGTCTGTTAGGCAACAAACCAAGAATAGATGGTAAAGGTTGGTCCTATCTCTGGTTTGGATTTCATGAGAATACAAAATAGTTCCACCAACATTGTGAAAATTCATTTCTAAGGTAGCTTGGGAGTAACTCTTCTATGATCCTAACATCTCAAAACAATTTGGAGTCTAGATCCTTACATATTTGTATAGTTAGAACAGTCTTCATTACTCTATTTTTGATTTATAAACTTTCATATTTCTTGTCCATTCATATGACATAAATTTCCCTTTACTTTGATGACTTTAGATTCTTTTGGCATAAAACATAGCTTAAAAGTATATTTATGCAAGAAAGCAAGTGAAATTTATTAAATTTGTTTAATCACAGGAGGTACTGCCTGCATCCTTCAAATTAACTCTGAGGTTTACTAGATAAAGATATGTACATGAAGAGAAAAGCAACCTCTGGGAGATGGACATCAAGTTGTACACTGTGGGTTCAGACACTCCATGCATCATCTTGAAGTAGATGTAGTTAGTGTCTCCATCCCCTCAAATTTGTATGATGATAATTTCACCCTTCTATTGATACTGTTGGGATGTGGTGATCTCAACCTCTGTGAGTGGGATTGCTGCCTATACAAGGGAGACCCAGGCAACTGGTCCATCCTTCTGCCAGGTGAGGGTACAGTGAGAAGGTATCTGCTGTGAATCAGGTAGGTCCTCCCCACACACTGACTCCAGCGGTGCCTTGATCTTGGATTTGTCTAACTTCTAAATCAGTGAGAAATGTTTTTATTTGTTTGTTTGTTTTTGAGTGTGTAATTTCATTACACTTATCCCTTCATTTCCTTTCTCCAAAACCTTCCATTTGTCCCTCTTTCCAATTCATCAGCTCTTCATACATTCATTTCTACTGATGCATATATGTATTGTGTGTACATATATATTTCTAAATATAACCTGTTGAGTTCATAGGATGTTACTTGTATGGATGTTTGCAGGGAGGACTCTTTGCTTGGTTTTTGGAAGCCTTCCCTCTGGACATACTAAGGCACATGCTTTAAAATGATACTAGCAGTTGGTAATATTGAAGTAGACCAGAGCTCTGTTGGATAGTGGTTAGTTAGGAGATGGGCTCCTGAAGGCTGGTGATTGGTTTGATGGTCATTTCATCTGCTCACAGCTAGTGAGACTGGACTAGTTTTGCATCTTCCTCCACAGTTTTCTTACGGGGAACTGGGTGGTAAGTGTCAACATGCACTTTAATTTTCCTTAACGTGTGGGGATGAAATGACATAATGCCTGCATGGTCCTTAGCAGAGAGGCTCACAGTAAATTCTAAGTAGATGTTAGAGAGGTATTATTATACGCTTGTGGTGTCCTTCTTGGAAGAAGCTGTCTCTGTTATGGAAATGGATTTAGAATCTAATGACCATCCATGATTTTTCAACACTTCTATTCAGTTGAATTTATGAGGGATCATCAAGTTCCAGCTAGGCCAGAAACTCGAATCACCTGGAGATCCAGATCTGATGAGAAAGAACCTTGTGCAGCTTGGGTGTGGCGGCCCTCCTGACTGTCTCAGGAGCACTCAGTTCATTGCAAGTCAGAACAAAGTGATTCTCGCTCTGGGCAGAAAAAGAACTGAGCAAGGAAATGTCTGTTTTGTAAGAAGACAATTCAGACTTGTTTTTCAAGGTGTTCCATAATCCCAGCTTCTCAGCTGCACCAGGAGCAGCAGTGGCAACAGTTACAGACTGTGGAGTCCAGATACTGTAGGGCAATGAACCCAAGGAAGGAAAGGCAGTGTGCAACCTTAGGCTGAGTGAATACAATCCTGGCCGGAAGAGGATTCAGGAAAAGTATGGACGCAGACATCAAAGAATGTCAGTAGCTGTCCCTGCTGTGTTGGAACACTGGGATGATTTTAAAAGGACGTGAAATTCAGTCACTTCTCCCTCTTTGACCATCTCCAGTGCAAGGGCATACCATGCCTTTTTAAGATTCAGACCCAGTCTCTGTAGAGACTGGATGGATATAGCTTTTAGAGAGGCACGAGTGTAGAGAGAAAAATTAATCTTCTAGCCTAACGCTTGGATTCCAGTATTTCTGGACTTTTAGTATAAAGGAAGAAGTGATGTATAAAAAGACATGATAATGCCATCATGTTCGTGGGGTTGTAAGAATATGAATGGCTCATATAACACTGGAATTTACATATAACTGAGTTCAACTGTATGGTTATTGATCAGGCTCTTTGTTTTTTAGTCTTCATTCCAATATTCTAACCCATACAATTAACTTAAAAAAAAAATCTCTGTGTGGCTGGAACGACGAATCAGCCATTAAAAGGCTAGACTTTGTGTGTGTATGTGTGTGTGTGTGTGTGAGTGAGTGTGTGCAGACCCAAGATTGATGTCGAACATCTTCTTTCATTGCTCTTCACCACATACAGCAAGGCAGGGCTCTTACTTTAACTCAGAACTTACTGATTCAGCTTCCTCTAAGGACCCCTTGACTGTCTTCTGAGCACTGATACCATAGGCAGACCATCACTTGGCCTCCACTCCTGGATCATCACTCCAGTCTTCACGCTTGTGTGCTTTACCCACAGAGCCATCTCCGAGGCTCCAACTTCATTTCTTTATACTTCTAGAGCCTATTCTGAATAATAAAGGTTAATGTAGTATCTGCATTATGGAGCTGTTGAGAGAGTTGGGCTTTTTTGATACAGGGAAAGGGAGATTAGAGCCAAGTACGTAAAGGAGCTCTTTCAATGTTAAGTCCCTCTTTATGGAAGAGTCTTGGACTGTTTCATGTGGCTGCTTTTGCTCAATTCCAGTGAATTATTCTCCGGCCATTCCTAGCTTTAACTGGCTTTCCTCAAGTCCCATTTAAAAGTGTGTTGTATGTGTGCATGTGTGTGTGTGTGTGTGTGTGTGTGTGTGTGTGTGTGACAGTACACATGTAGTGGTCAGAGGATGACTTGAGGGATATGGTTCTCTCTTTCACCGTGTAGATCATAGGGATTGAACTCAGGTTTTCTGGCTTAGAGACGACAGCAGGTGCCTTTATCCACTAAGCCATCTCACCAGCCTGCTCTCAAGAACCATTTTTTTGAGGATGAAACTAAAGGAAGCCAAGATAGTAGTAGGTTTAATCTCCCTGACATTGTCTGGGCTAAAATTGCTCACATCTCCTAGGATTAAATAGGGATGAAGTTAACTTCATTTTCAGAGACGGACAGAGAAGTCAGTCATAGAATGGGCCCCAGGGAAAGGTATCTCACTCATTTCAGAAGGGCAGAGAGAACATAAGGTACTCTGTGAAGCGGCAGCCTGGGATGGGGAAGGAGACACTGCGGTTTGTTTGGGAGCCTGGCAACATGGCGAACTATGCAAGTGGCTGTGAAATGGGGAGCCTGCAAAGCCAGGTGTTCCTCTCTTTTGAGGTGTATGAAACCAAGTTAGGTAACACTCACTCTGTATCTGAATTCACAGGTTGTTTTTTGCAAGTTTTTGGCAAAAGTGGGATTCACTGCTCACGCCCATTCTAGTCTATATTTATTTTGACTAATGAGATAATCATCCCCTGGGGCTTAACTGGTTGAAATCTGTAAATCTCCTAAAAGTGTAATTGCCTATTCATAATCCTTCTTTCCAATATTACGCAAATCTCATTAGTACATATCTTTTTATATTATTCATGTTGTGGAAAAAATTGCTTTTTCTGCTGGTTGAAAGAACAATGGACAGAGAGAGACCCAGGTGTTTTGCTTGAGTTGTTGGGTTCAAATGAAGGAACGTGCTCAGAAGTGGAAGAGATTCCCTTTGCAGCTACTTCTGGCCAGACTCTCGCTCTCTCTGTAGGTTGGCAAGCACTGATGTGGGGCTGGAACATTGCTACCAAGGTGTGGACTCAATCTAGCACCACCTGGGAGTAAAATCCCTCCAGAAGGCTTCTGATACAGAAACTCAGAAAGCCTCATGGTCTTTCCCTTTACAGTGCAGCTTGAGAGGGCAGCTACTGCCTATGATTTGTGTGTGTTCAGTCAAAGCCTGGGAGTAGAGATGGTAGATTTTTAGACAGAGATGAAGTGAACATCAATGGTCCTTTCATAAAATTCCCTTGACTTAGTCAGCTGACTGTTGAAATGTGGTATGACATCACAGCGTGTGAAAAAACGGTTTTGTAGTTTTTAAAGTCACCTTGTTTATTTATTTATTTATTTATTTTTTCAGGAAGAGCCACTAGCAGTCCCAAATAAGATTGTTTGAAATAGTAGCATTTATGTTGTTGAGATAGCTGATTGGGTTTACTCACGGCCCAATAAAACTTACCACATGAGTTCAATCCTCTGGGACACACATGGCAGAAGGAGGACAGCAATTCCTAAAAATTGTTATCTTGTCCCCACAAGTGTACCATGGCATATGTGTACATGCATTATACACACACACTCGCGCGCGCGCACACACACACACACGTGTGTGTGTGTGTGTGTGTCTCTGTGTGTGCACCAAATATGCAACGTGTAATAATTAAAAAGCAGTAGTACCATCTGCCTCCTATGTGGGATGCATGGGGCTGTTTACTGTTTTCCCTCTGTGTGACTGTGTGTATCTGAGTCTACATGTGACCCCACGCTTTTTCTTGCCTCCAATTTAAGGCAGTGTAATTGCATAGCTTCTTTGGAGAAGAAGAGGATGGCAGTAACAATTCTCCTACTGTCACTACTGCAAATCAATGTGTACTAAGGAGCTAGAGATGCTTCTTCGAGTCCCATGACAAAATGCTGTACTGCATAATGTTTGGTGTTCACTTTATGTCCCCAAACTTGTCTATGGCCTTAACCTTGAGAGGGCTCTATTGAGCACTGCCGGAGTCAGTAGTCAAAGGACTGGGAAAAACAACGAAGTGGAGGAAGAAACTTAGACATGAGGTATAGAGATGAGGTAGAGATATGGAGTCTGGGCATATCCTTGGTCCTCTGCATGTCTGTACCCTTCTTTCCGACAAGGAGACTGACAACCAGAGAAGTTAGCTCAGTCTCTCCTACCTCTAAACCCAACCCATCTCAATGTCTCCAAAGAAACAGACAAAAATTCTTTTAATTCTCCTGCTGCTCTTAAGGGAACCAGGTTTATTTGGATGAAATATAAGTCTGCATTTTTATTAACTACTTTAGTTATTTACATTTCACATGTTGTCCCCCTTCCCTGTCTCCCCTTCACAAACCCACCATCCCATCTCCCCTCCCCTTTGCCTCTGAAAGGATGCTCCCCTCCACTCTTGCCTCACCCCTCTAGCATACCCTTAGGCTGGGGCATCAAGCCTCCACAGGTCAAGAGCCTCCTCTTTCATTGATGCCAGATAAGGCAATCCTTTGCTACATATGCAGCTGGGGCTATGGGCCCATCCAGTAAACTCTTTGGTTGGTGTTTCGTCCCTGAGAACTCTGGGGGATCTGGTTAGTTGATACTGTTTGTTCTTCCTAAGGGTGGAAATCCCCTTCAGCTCCTTCATTCCTTCTTTTAACCCTTCCATTGGGGTCCTCGGACTCAGTCCGGTACTGGCTGTGAGTATGTGCATCTGTATTAGTCAGGTGTCAGCAGAGCCTCTGGGACAACTATATCAGGCTCCTCTTAGCAAGCACTTCTTGGTATCAGCAACAGTGTTGGGGTTTGGTGTCTGCAGATGGGATGGATCCCAAGGTAGGGTGGTTTCTGGATGGTCTTTCCTTCGGTCTGCATTTTAAACTGATGCCACGTCTTCATATGTTAGAAGAACAGGACAAATGATTAGTTCCCAAAGCTTGACACTCCAAAACATCACATTGCTGAAAGCCAGAGATCTGGACGATTTTTTTATAGCCAGTATTCATTTAGTCACACATTAGTAGTATATTCTAAATATCTTAGGTGACCTTCAGTAGTTTCCTCAAATGCTTTATCTTGAAGCATCTTAAGGAAATTTAGGCTATGTGTGCTCAAGCAAGTGGAATGTGCTGATGTCTGTAGGAGGTGGGCAGTGACATCATTTTCTTGTCTCTGCTTTTTTATATCTCCTCAGCCCATTGTTTCTGTGTGCAGCCTCTCTGTGTATAGCCCTTTTGGAAGCTGTAGGAGGTCTGCCTACTATGTGTGGTGGAACACACACTCAGGAAACATGTGTGGTCCCTTGTTTCTCCCATCAACATGGGCACCTAGTCTGCCTAGTCCCCTACCAGACCCATTGTGGTGTGCTTTCAGCAAATTCTACTTGAGTAGTTGTACTTGGGGAATCTCACCTAGTAATTTTTCTGGATCTTAAATCAACTAAGAGGGATCTGGACAGGTCTGCAAAGGTGTTTTCTAGATGGAGTGACAGCAGGAGGAAGACCCTCCACAAGAGTGAGTGGCATCTTCTGTTGGTGGTCAGGCAGAAGGAAGTCTGAAGCAAAATCTGCTGGTTTTGCCTTTTTTCATTTCCTTCTTACGTGTGAGTCCATCTACTCTGTTTTTGGTGCAGCCATGCTTCCCTGACATAAAAATTCAGCTTCTTTGGCCTTTCAATGTGGTTAGAAGATGAACATCTCTTTGGGAATCCTCCAGGCCTTTAGTGCCCAAATTGGACCAGCAGAGTCCAGTTTTGGCCTTATAGATTGAGCAGCGACTGGGTTCTCAGCCTCCCCAGTATGAAAACTTCTACTCTTAGACTATCTGGATTATGCCATTTCAGCAAATTTAGTAAATAAATCTCCCTTTAACTCTCCTCTCTCTCTCTCTCTCTCTCTCTCTCTCTCTCTCTCTCTCTTTCTCTCTCTCTCTCTCTCTCTCTCATAGACACACACACACACTCTCACACACTCACACACACACACACACTCACACTCACACACACACCCTATTATTCTATCAGTTCTGTTCTTCTAGAGAACCCCTGGGGGGAGGAACAGATATATATGATGCTGTTTTGGAGAACTGGCTTGTATCTGACCCAGTATCCTTCAGAAACTATAGAGATATCCATGTCTAGTTCCCAGAGTGGTTATCTTGCAAGGTCTTTCATTTGGCATGGAAAAAAGGAGTTTCCTCCAACTTCCCTGTTAGGCAGCAAGGACAAGTGGCGAGGGAGGAATAGAGCTAAGGAGAAGTCTTACAAAAAAAAAAAAAAAAAAAAAAAAAAACCAACAACAAAAGAAACTTTCCTTTAACCTCAGCTTTTAGGTTTTTCCTCCTTGAGGAGGTTGTTAGGCGATTTCACAAGCCCAGTCCTCTCTATTTCTGCAAGTGTTACACAGCAGATCTGCTGCCTTGCTATGTGCATGTGTGCTACCATCTCCACAGAGCTGTTGCAGGCTCCTCCAGTCTAGAGCTTTAATTTGGCATATTTATGCCCCTTAAGATTCCTAGCACAGTGCCCTGGGGTAGATGTTCAACATATGTGTGACAGCTGATTGAGTGAACAGGGCAGACCTTGCAACCACCCGCTTGTCCAGAAGAAGGGGAAGGACTAGCTCCCGGTAAGTTGTGGACACATTCAGGTCGTCTTCCTGCGTTCCACTTCTCATGTAAGTACTGTTATTAAACTTGTAAATACTCCACAGAAGGCTGGGTTTTTGGCACTGGATGAACTCCTTTTGTGCCCTGTCCCGTGAATATCCTAACTACTTTGTCACTTTGATCTAGGGGGCATTTCATCTTCACAAATGCAAAGGAGTTGGCAAGTGCACAAATGTGTTCTATTTCCTATTGCTGTAAAAATCCATTGCTCTCGAGCCTTTGCCCACCCCCTTTCATGGTAATGTGTCAGCCACTAAACTGCAGTTATTGGCTGTGGCCATAGCCATAAAAAAAATCGTGAATGCCATGTAGATTTGAGGGTTGCTCCACTAAAGAGTTCACAATGGCTTTACTGTAACTGGGCTAACTAGAACTTGGCAGCGGCTAGCCAAGGAGGGTGATACCAAGTCCCCTCCCCCTTCCAGGATGCTGGCCTGATCTTGTATTTGTGCAACTGGCCTATCCAGAGACCCAGAGCAGCTGGGAGGAGTGCCCCGGTGAGGACAACTCTCTCTGGGTCAGGTTGCCCTTTTCCAGCTCTCTTTTCATAGAACTTCTCTTCCTGCAATGTGAAGTAGGTTACAGGATAGCTTGTTTTCTTTTGCTAGTTGAAATACAGCATTTGGGGTCATGCTCTGAATAATTTGTGCTTGTTAGAAATGACTGTCATCCTCTTGAAGCAGTAGCAAAGTGCTACATTTAAATTAAATTTAGCCAAGCAAGAACATCTTCACAAAATCAATAGGGCTAGGCAGTTCTCAGAGATTTATGAATTTAAAAAATATTTGTAATATTTCAGGACATAAATCAGCAAAGATATTTATGAGGATAAGAAAGGAGTTGGCCATTGTTCATAAGGCTTTGAAAGCATTTAGTAACATTTCGGGTCGAAAGTGAAAAGATAAGAAAATATTAGATGTGATCATCTTTATTATTATTTATTTTATATTTGGCAAAGTTTATTCTTTCTCAGTCTCCGAGTGTAGTGTTCCAAGTGCCTCCTTTTTGAAAGATAGCTTCATTTATTCATTAAAACAATAAGCCCTCAAGCACTCAAGAGATGAAAGCCATGTCAAATACATCCTGAAAAGATACTTTGCATAAATGTATTTCCACACTCATTGTCTGCTCTTGTCCCTTTCCTAAATGTGACAAGAGACAGTGGGTGATCAATGAAATGGTGGCCTCATGTGCCAAGTAGAATATATCTGTCAACACAAAATAATATATCTGTTTAATAATAATCTTCATTGTGTTGGAATGAAATCCTGTCTCTGTGTCCAAAGAGGCCACTCTTGACACAGACAAACAAAGGGCACCATCTTTTGCAGTTCAATGCTCCAGCCTTCCATTTGTTCCCACACTAGACATGTGAATATCCTGAACCAGTCAACTTAGCTAAAGTCACAAAAGAAAAGTCACATCATTGATTTAATAATTTGCATGGTGGTTGTTCAGCTCCCCTTAAGGTAAAGAATCTTAGTCTAATAAATCCAACAAATAAGTTCATTATTAGTATGCACTGAAAACTTAAGCTCTCAATAGTCATTCAAGTTATCTGTATGGTAAAATCATTATTGTAGACATATGTTTCTGCATTCAAAACAAGTAAGAGATTTTATGCTCAACCAAAGTGGTTACCCTACAAGTTAAGTTATTCTTCATTTCAACATTGCCTAAAGCAATGTGTCTTTCTTCTTCCTATTCTTACTGTAGGAGTCTTTCTTTGTGGTTTTTGCATGTGTGCCACATAAGCACAGTAGACAACCCTGAGTGATTCAGTTAATGGACACAAAAGAAAGACATCTCCATTTCTAGCCATCCATCCCATGCCTTCTTAATTCTTTCCTTGTCCCTGACATATTCTATTTACCCCACAGTCTCCAGCTATCATGACTTTGAGGAACCTTGCTTTAAATCAAGCATCGCATCTAAGACAACTCGTGTACTAGTTCTTTATGCTCAAGAGTTTATGTCAGGATGAGCCTATCTTCACAACAGAAAATGGTATAGCCAATTATCATTTTATCTCAGTTCTAACATCAAATCCTTTCTTTCTGACAGGGCTAGTCTTCTGCTAACTCTAACCCTGTGGTTCCTTCCTGTGTTAGTAGGATGTCTACTATGATTTCTCAAACATGAGTATTGTTAAAGCCAGCAAGGTTACACTTATGAACCACTTCAGTAAAGCCTTTCTCAATCCACTCTCCCTGCTCCGCCCCCCCCCCCAAATCTGTCATTGATCCAATTGCTCTAAGATGGCTCTTTTGGACTTTGCACCTGGGATTCTGAACTACTCATATCTGTCACAATATGAATCTATCTCTATGGGTCCTATCTGCTTTCTTTGTGGCAATGTCGTATTTATTCCTTCCCTGTAGGTCAGCGGACACTTGGTGCTGTTTCAGCAATATGGTGACGTGGGAAGGGAAAGGCTGAAAGTAGATGCTTTCATTTTCAGGTATATTTTTGGATTCTAGAGCCTTTCCCATTACCATAGTTCAGAAGATGAGTAGCTTTCTATTTATCACTTAAAAAATATGCAATGGAATGGGACTGATGGGCTCATTTCAGAGTCCTAGAGAAATGCTGGGCCTACTGCCCAATCGTTGTTCAGTCCAGAGTGACTCTAGATGGCAGACCTATGTGCCTGTGGTTTGCTGCCAATAATCCTCAGCTCTGACCTCAGAGCACCCATCTCTTGTCATTGAGGCCACTACTTTTGATCAATGACTCTTCTCTAGTTCTTAGAGACCTGAACTTAAGGATAATGTCTCTTCGAGACAACATAAAATGTATTGATTACATCATACTTTGCATGCTTAGATGGTTTAATTTAATCCAATGAAATAAATTACTGCTACCCCTTCTATATCATAATATAAAAATGTAAAGATTTAATAGCTACTCATGGTCATAATGCTAAATTTATAAGACAGACTATTAAAAACTTGGAGAAGGAAAGTGAACCATTAATGGGTTTTCTCTGGATTCTTGAGTTTGAATGATTATCCCATTTGGGTTTCTGTCTTTGCTCATAGGTATGGGCTCTGTTTCAGAGGAAAGTTCCAAGCTCAGGAAATATAGCCTAATGGCCAGAGCAGACCTAGGTAAGAGCTCAAAAGTCTAAGCTGTTGGACCTGCCCATTTGGCTGGATGACAAGAAGGGTGGAGAGTACCGGTGGGCATTTTATAGCTGTTTAAGTTTGTGGAAAAGATGTACAGTCCAACAAGGGATGTATTTGTGGAACATAGGTGAAGCTCAGCTGCCAGTAAGTGTGAAAGTCCTCAGTGAGGCTGAGTCTTGCTGGCATCTGTGTGGTATCTTTAAGTTAGAGAGATTTGCTTACCAGAGCTCCCCATTTTTGAAAGATTTGAAATATTTCAAAGATGGAGGACTACCTTACTTAAAACTAATGTTTGGAGGGAATGAGAACAGGATTGTGTCACATAATGATAAGCTAGTTATCAAGTGTGTTAGTCAGCTTTCTGTTGCCATAACAAAGTACCGGAGATAATCAACTACTAAGAAGGAAGTTTTAGTTCATGGTGGATTGGTCCTGTTGCTTTAGACCCATGGTAAGCCAGTATGAGTCGACTTACACATACTTCTCACAGCACACTGGGAGTGTGGGGTGAGCAAAAAAGAGAGGAAGGGATGGGCCTCATCTGTGAGAACAGGCAATTTTGTTGTTGCTATTCATTGTTATCTCCACAGGGTACAAACAGTGCCCATCACCAGGCAGACACCCAGCCAATATCGCTGAAGGACTAACTATGGTGCCAGTAAAGAAGAGCTGACTAGAAGCAATGGGTGGTGCTAGGAAGAGGAGAGGAAACTGAGGAATGGCGGCCATTTATGTTTTTAGTAACTCAGACAGCCTAGCTATAAGCACGCGCCATAACTATTTGCAGGACTGTGTGGCATAGACATGCATGAAAAAAATAGGTACTTTGTAAATTCAAGATTCATGAGTTGTGATTATCAGATTAAATACTCAAAAAAGATAATGTTTGATGGGATCTTAGGAAGTTCACAGAATCACCTAGAAGATCTGAGGCAAAAAGATCATTACAAGTTCAAGGATAGCCTGGGCTACACAGTGTGATGCTATCTCAAATAAGCAGAGAAGATGTATAATTGATACTAAATGCTAATTTTGGAGCAAAGCATGTGCTGCTTTAACCCACATTGGTCTTGAGCATGAAATATCATAGACAACCTCACAACATTTACAACTCTTCTTCTAGAGTTGCCGTGTACAGGGGGAAGAAACAGAAATCTATTGAGTCTGAGACATTGACTTACTATTTTTATAGGGTATCCAGAGGTCAAAGAAGAGAGACAATCACAATTTTTGTAACCAGCTTTGATTTGGAAATTATGATACTATGTTTGGTTTCTCATCAAAAGCATTCATAAAGTTAATACTACAAAGATTTCTAACACAAAGAGTATAAGCAAATTTGATTTTATAAATAAAGATCTTTTGCTAGATTTTTTATCTTTTGTAGATTATATACATTTAAAATTTTATTTTTTAGCATTATTTATTTTATTTTTCCATGTACATACCTGCATGTATGTATATGCACTGTGTGTGTCCATACATGTAAGAAGAGACTGTCTGATCCCCTTGTACTGTACTGATAAATTTTGGGAAGCCACCATGTAGGTGCTGGAAATTAAACCCATATCCTCTATAAGAGCAATAAGTGCTTTAAACTACTGAGTCAACATTTGAGCCCCTAAATTTTATTTATAATAATGCACATATATGCATCTATCTATCTATCTATCTATCTATCTATCTATCTATCTATCTATCTATCTATCTATCTTTATGTGGGTATTTGCACATGAGCACAGGTTCCCTTGGAGTCTAGAAGAGAGCATTGGACTACCTAGAGCTAGAGATAAGGTTGTTGTGTGCCACCTGACATGGATCCTTGAGACTGAACCAAGCTCTTCAGTAAGAGAAGCAAATGGTCTTGATCACAGAGCTGTTTATCTGGCTCCATAATCTTAATTCTACTTTTTCTCATTTCTATTAATTTATTGAGAAATTCATACAAAGTATTTGAATCCCATTACCCCCACACTCCTCTAAGGTCCAACCCCTCCTTGTTTACCCAACGGACTTTGACTCTTCTCTTCTCTTCTCTTCTCTTCTCTTCTCTTCTCTTCTCTTCTCTTCTCTTCTCTTCTCTTCTCTTCTCTTCTCTTCTCTTCTCTTCTCTTCTTCAAGCCATCAGTCCAATTTGTACTGCTTGCATATTCTTGGATGTGTGGCCATCCACCAAAGCATGGCTGACCTACCAGGGGCCACACTTCTCTCAGTAGCTGTCAAAGGCAATAGCTTCCCAGTTTGGATCAGGAATTTGTGCCTTCTCCAGGCTGTTGATTTTCCTGACTTGAGATTGCACAGATCTTGGGCATGCTCACACAACTGCTGTGTGTTCCTATGTGTAATGGCCCGATTCTGTCCAGATTCCCTTGTAATTAAAATCATAAAGCTTAAGCAACACACCACAGTTGTATACTAATTTAGTTTAGAAAGAATTCTAGGAAGTACATGATTGGCTCCCTTCTCACTCTTTCCCTGTCTAGTAGTGAAATGACTTAATCTGTAGTCATGAATGTTTCATGAAAAAAAATTACAGTGTCTTGAAATAAGCTAGGGCTTTCCTTAGAGCCACACAACTTAGCTCTTCCTAGCTGAGTGTGGTGTTGACCCCAAAATGATTTCACCTGAGAACATTTAATTCCACTCACTTTTGCTATTGTGCCTTGGGCTTATCTGAAAGTTTAACTGAACCATACACTTAAGCCTAGGTGGTTTTAATTCCTCAAAATTGAGATCTGATTCATTGTTTCCCAAATACCAGGGTAGGGATCAGTACTGTCTGTGACTAAATAAAAGATGTTAGGAGAGAAATTAGTTTTTCCACAATACCCCCGCCCCCAATGAAAGCATTTTACTTTATGTGATTATAGTATTACTCTTATTTCAGGGGGAGCGGTGATATTCTTTATATGAAAAGCTAATAAGCTGTAGGTTTTTTTTTTAAAAAAAAGTTTCTACATGGCAACTTGCATTATTGACAATTCTAATCATTTTAATCTTAAATTTTTACACAAATAAATTAAAATGAGTTGTATTACGATATCCTAAGCACCCTGTGAGGAGCCACTCCCGGTCACCCATCCTTCATTTGACAATACCACCACTTATCCTCCTGCCCTTGCTATTTCATTAGTTTTAAAAACAACTTTATCATATCTTTTTGCTATAAATATTTTAGCATTTATCATGATGGCTCATGATCACACAAAGAAAAAGAAAAATACGTTGCAGAAGACACTTTCCACAGAAATACAAATAACACACCACAGTTGTGTACTAATTTAGTTTAGAAAGAATTCTAGGAAGTACGTGATTGGCTCCCTTCTTGCTCTTTCCCTGTCTAGTAGTGAAATGACTTAATTTGTAGTCATGATTTTATTAATTTAAAATCAATAAGAGATATAAAATGAAAAAGTCTTAGAAAGGGATATAGACACAAATATTCACAATATAAGATTAGGTAATACTTCCCTAGATAATAGGCCAAGAGATGAAGTACACAAAAGAAAATCGATTTCCTTAAAATTGGAAGACTTACATTTCAAGGAACACTGTCAAGAAAGTAAAAAATAAAGCCATAGAATGTGGGCAGATATTTATAAATCATATATCTTATAAAGGTATGCTATTCAGAATATGGAAAGAATTCTTAAAGCTCTATAATGAAATGTAATCCAGTTTAAACTTTGGCAAAGCATTTGAGTAAGCATCTTTTCAAACAAGATATAAAAATTGTCAACAGCCTCAATTATTAGGAAAACACAGATTAAACTCTGATGAAATATACCTTCCTACCCATTAGGATGGTTATAATCAAAAGTTACCCTGTAGTGTAACTCAGAGGTACAATGCCTGCTTAGTATGCACAAGATCTCAGGTTTGATCCCCAACAGTGTTAAATGGGGGCAGGGAAGAAAGGGGAAAGACAAATAACTCCAAGGGCTGCTGGAAACATGGAAACAAATGCATTATGGGAGAGATTTGAAGTGATGCAGCCACTTTGGAAAGAGTTTGGTGGTTTCTTAATAAAGTAATAAAGTTATCAGATGATACAGCAGTTTCACTCAGGACAAAGAAAATTTCGCCGCAAGAAAGAAAGCAAATGCTCCCCGAATTTCTAATAATGTTTATAGCAGCATCATTTGTAATTGTTAAAAAATGAAACATTACGCATCAAGTGGTGATTGGATTTAACAGAATGTGGGGTACAATAAAAATCAACTGGCAAGCAGGTTAAGCAGAACGTGGGATAGCCATTCAATGGAAGAATTTTAAAACATCGGGTTAATGACATCCTGATTCAGACGGTGGATCTTAGTGTATCCTGCTCATGTACCATCTAAGTGCATCATGCAAGCATTTTTAGGGGAAAAAAGTAAAGGGCCATAGATCTCTGATCTCATTTTTGTTGTGAAATGTCCAATGTATGCTGACTTGCAAGTTTTGGACTCGCAGGAGAGATCCTTTCTCAATATCTTAGGTTAAAAGCAATTGAGGAAGAAACACAACATGAATCTTTGTTCTCCACATGCGTGCATACATAAAAGCACCTACACATATGTGAAAACACACACACTCATGTACACTCGCACACACACGCGCACACAACACAAATACAAGCAATAATTTAAGGGTCTATTTTATGATGTGTGAGTTCTCTGTAACTTATACTGAAGGTTACCCTGCTTCCTCCCCTCCAGGTAACCAACATCTTCAGACTCAGTGAGCTATTTCTTCCAGCTTCTTTTCTTCCACCAGTTACTATCCTAAAGGGAGAACCTGCCGAGATGCTTGCTGTAAAGTTAAAGCTAAGAATTACTTTCACTGTTTAAATGATAAAGTAATCATTTTAGGTATGGAACAATTTTAAATTTACAAAAAAAACTCACAAAGATTTTTTTTTTTTAGTTTCTGGAATGAGATAGTGGTAATAATTGCATAATTTTGAGGATATAAATACTAAACCCACAACATTGTTTTCTTTAAAAGAATCAGAGGTTGGAAGATGGGTCACAGGGCAAAGTGCTTGCCATGAACATCAGCATCTTACATAACCATGGGATTCAACCGAAGAAATCAGCATTGTTGCTATTAAATAAACCTGAGATTATATTCAGACTTTACCAGTTTTCTCACTGATGACCTTTCCCCCATATCAAAGTCCCAAGGAGAATATTATTCAACACTTAACGGGCATATATTTGAGAGAATGTTTATAGCAACTTAAAACAAAAGTAAAAAGTGTGTGTGTGCTGTACCTATGAGTGTGGGTGTTATTGGAGGCCAGAGAGAGCATGCTATTTCCTGGATCTGTAGTTACAGGTGTTTTTAAACTTCCCAGTGTGAGTGCTGGACATAGAGTCAACTCCTCCATAAGTACATCAAGTTCAATCTATAGAATATTTGAAAAGATGTTCTCAGAAATTCTTCAGGAATATTTTTAATTTAGTTCATCTGGTGTTTTTCTCATAATTGTTTGGGAGCTGCGAGTTTAGGGGAAGCATCCCCAGCATTGACAACACCTTCCTCATCTCATGGCATCAGACTACACAGTTTGGTGTAGTCAAAATGGCTCACCCCTGGGGAGCTCTGTTCACTTTGCTTACATTTCTCCATAAAGTTCCCTATGTTTTTCCTTCCTATATCCTGTTCTTTAGAGGTGAGTTCTGACCTCCAGGTCACATGCATACCAGGGTATGCAGAGATACAGCTGAGCCTTCCAGGCAGGGGGCGGGTGCTACAAAACACAGTTTGAAACAGTCTCCTATGCAGGATTTGTTTCTTCTCCTTCCTATGTTCAGCCAATCTTTTCTTCTTTTCTTTATTGACTTCATGTGCATTGGCTTTATATTTTGTGTTAAAATGGAACACAAGACTGTTGATTTCATTGTTGAAGTTGCTTCAGCTTCAGCGGTTATGATTCTTTCACTTCTAAAAGAATTGAGGGCTCCTTTCTGGTCCCTGGTCTATGATTTTTGCCTATCCACTATTGATCCCGATCCATCCATCCCTCCCTCCCTCCCTTCCTCCCTCCCTCCCTCCCTCCCTCCCTCCCTCCCTCCCTCCCTCTCTTGTTCTTACTCCCCTTTATTATGATACTCTCTCTCTCTCTCTCGCTCTCGCTCACTCTCGCTCGCTCTCGCTCGCTCTCGCTCTCGCTCTCTAATTTTTCAGCACTTCCTTATTTCTGACTCTAGAAAATACTCCAGGCTGACCCTGGATATCTCTTGCCTTACACCTAGACTTGGCCCAAAGTTCTTTACGTAGAATCAAATAGGAACCAAGGTCCAGGCACAGAATGCAAAAGCTATGTATTTTCATAAAGGAAAGAAGTCAGTGTGAAGTCAGAGAAGGGAATTCAGCAGTTTTATTCTGTTTTTCATGAATGAAAGCAGAGGAGAAAGAGCTAAAGGCGTGGACTGGAAGACTGAGCAGTAAATGAGGTGTTGGTAACTGCAGATAAAAAACAAGGCACCTGCTGGGTTACTTGCATGAAATGCTGAACCCAAATATGCATAATGGCTCAACACAGACATGTCATGTTATGATGGAGCGTGACGGTAAACCTGCAGCAGGCCAGCTTTGGCATCAACTATGATACGCAGTTCCAGTATGCAACTTCACGAGTGACCTTTCAGACTCCCATTCCTTTGGATTTGCAAAGCCAAGTGCCAGTGGATATTTCAATGTCTGTTCTGTTCTTTCTGCTTTTTATAAAATCCACTCAAAGAAGCATTTAAAAATCAGCGAAAGTAGTTACCATAACGGTAGCTATTTTGGAAGAATTCTAGTGCCCCTATTTGGGTTTTATCAGAATGATTTTTTTTTTTCCTTCTTCTTTGGTCCTGGCATGGGAAGATGGCATAGAAGGCGCAGGAGCAGTGTGGTTGGGAGATTAGAGTGACATGTCAAAGTCACAGTACAGCAGGCAGGAATGCTCTGCAGTTCTGTCCCCTCTAAATCCAAATGCGAAGGCTGCTGTGGGGAATCTGCTTAATAGGAAGGAGACTACCGAGGTGGACAGCCTTGCTATCCCTATATTAATGTCTATGCACCTCACAAAATACATTTGGAAAATGCTGCCAGACACACATTTTTTTTTTTCAGAATAAATACTAGAGAGTGCAGTTTTTCAGCTGAGAAAGATTTTGAATTGTGCTGTAGATTAGCCAGAAGTTACAAAAGCTCTTCCCCGAGTCAGCGAAATAGTGAAATGAAGTTTCCCAGAGTTGGTTTAGCCCTGGCGGGTAACACAATAACTCAGGAATTGTCGATTCAATCCATTGAGAGGACAGGACAAATGTTTGCATTTGGTTTTTGTATTTGCTCAGGGTACCCAAGGACTCACTGTAATTAATAACACATTGTTGGATTTGGAGAATCGCTTTTATCTCAGAATCCCACGATTGTAGACAAGAGACATCACTGCAAGCCCCAAACAGCCTAAAGTTTGACCTATAACTTTTACTTTTCTACAAACACCTGTCTGGAGGGAGTATGTGTCACATTGGGCTGGGACTAGGACTTGTCTTATCTCTACTGCCCCTTTGCCATCTTTGTGCATGCTTTGTGCTTGCTTTCTGCATATATATATATATATATATATATATATATATATATATATATATATAAAACATATTCACGTTACATCCCACTCACTGCTACCTGCACCCTCTGGGGGGTGGACACATCAAGTCTCTGCAGGATTAGGCTCATCCAGTCTCTCAGAGGTCAGAGAAGGCAGCCATGTGCTACATATGTGTCTGGGGCAGCTGAGAGAGGGAGGTACCTGGGTGGAAGAGAAGAGTGGGAGGAGAATAGGAGAGTAGGATCAGGAATAGGGAGAGACAGGAAAGAGGTCCAGAGGGGTAGGAGAATGAATGGAAATCTGCAGCTCCTGGGGTGGGGGTGGGGGTGGGGGGCATCTCTAGGAAGTCCCAGAGACCTGGGAAGTGGGAAGTTCTCAGGACTCAGTGTGGGTGACCTTCGTCAAAATGCCCAACAGTTGGGATATGGAACATGAAGAGACCACCTCCAGTAGCCAGACAGGAATCCCAGGGAAGGGGTGGGGACACCAACCTACCCACAAAACTTTCAACCAAAATTTCCTGTATAATGCAGGGACAAAAAAAAAAAAAGGAGCAGAGAGTGAAGGAGTGGCTGACCAATGACCAGCCCAACTTGGGGTTCATCCCATGGGCAGCCACCAATCCCTGACACTATGACTGATGCCATGTTGGGTTTACAGACAAGAGTCTAGCATGGCTATCCTAGGAGAGGCTCTACCTAGCATCTGATGGAGACAGAAACCCCATGTATTGATTACCTTTGTAGTTGCTACAGCCAGATAACTGACAGAAACAAGGAAAGGACAGCATTTATCTTGGCTCACTATTGAGGATGTATTTCATCATGGCGGAGAAGTAAGAACAGCAGGGGCAGGAGTCAGATGGAAGCAGCAAGAAGCAAATGCTGACACCAGCTAGCTCGCTTTCTTAGTTATTCAGTCCAGGACTCCACCCTATGGACTGATGTTATCTACAGTTACAGGCTAGGGCATGCTTTCCTACTTCCGTTCACCTAAGCTAGAACATCTCTCTCACCGGTACCCAGAGGTTTGTTTCCATGGCGATTCTAAATCCCACCAAGTCGACAGCTGGTCAAGGTCAATCATTAAACCTCCGGACTTCAGAAGGTAACTTCATTTAGATGTAGACTTTTAAAAATGGTAATCAAATCAAAGTGAGGTCATGGGTGTGGGACCTTATCTGAGTGGTGAGGTAAGAACAGGAAATTCCATTCTAGGTATATATTGAGGCAAGGTGACTCAGAGACATAGATATCTTTTGGACCTAATTACAAACCCAATTGACAGTCTTGAAACAGAAACATCCTTCTTGCCTTTAAAAGGTACCACCTCACAGCATTCCCACCTTGGAACCTCATCTTTCAGAAGTCTGAGGGAACTGAACTCTCTTTAAAGACATTCATGCTGGAGCATTTAATTATTGAAAGCCTAGCAAACCAACACAGGGCTGTATGCAAAGATCTTAGAACTCCTTAGGGAGAAGTAGAAATGAGTATTTGGGGCTGGTGAGATGGTTTCGTGGTTAAGAGTGCCAACTGCTCTTCCAAAGGTCCTGAGTTCAAATCCCAGCAACTACATGGTGGCTCACAACCATCCGTAACAAAATCTGATGCTCTTTTCTGGAGTATCTGAAGACACACTACAGTGTGCTTACATGAAAGAAAGAAAGAAAGAAAGAAAGAAAGAAAGAAAGAAAGAAAGAAAGAAAGAAATGTAAAAAAAAGAAATGAGTATTTGTTGAAGGAAATGAAATAAAGAAGCATACTCTTATCTCCCTTGTCTGTTTTTCTATTTAGCTGTGTGTGTCTCTGTGTATGTTATATACATGTATGTGTATATGCATGGTTGCCTATATGCCAGCACAGTTGTGAATAGAGGCCTGAGATTTAGTGTTGGAAGTCATCCTCACTAACAAGCTTGCTTTAGGGATGCCTTGTCTCTACCTTCTGAGGCTAGAGTTACAGGTGGAATAGCATCCCGACCCAGCATTCACACGGGTCCTAGGGATCCAAACTCTGGTGTTAGCAAAGCCAACCCTTTGACCACCAAGCTTTCTTCCCAGATCCATCTTTTTTTTTCCCTTCATAATCAGAACTGTAATATCATAAGGTGAGCATCGCCTTTATTATGTTGAAGACTCTGGAGAGAGACCTGCAGTGACTTGCATAAAATCCAAGGACTGACGGTAGAATTGATTTCAACCCATGTCTCATCTACTAAGTCTTTGTATCTTCTCTTTGCATCATTAAGGAGGGAAGCACACACGTAACCCAGGCCCCACCCTTGTCATACTCATGCAGTGACTTCAATGAAGACATATTTGCCAAGTTAGGAGCAGGATTAAGCTCAAGGAAGCTTTGATCTGAAATTAATCCCAACCTCTTGACAATGGCTCTGTTAACAATCTGTGAGTCACTTTGGCTTCTCACTAGGGGTGCTGCAGCCCATGACCTCACCAACATGCAATAAGGCAGGAGCACTCCGACTCAAAGCTGATTCTTGTACATAGATCATGACACTTTTCATTCCTGATGTTCATATTTTTCTACTTCTAATTGAGAAGGGGGTTCTAAAATGCACCAAAGTGAGGGAATTGTTCATACTGATATGGTAGATGTGTGTTATAATCCTTGTGCAGATTGATACGGTAGATGTGTGTTATAATCTATATAAAAGGACATGCAGTTCCTTCTCCAAGGGGTAGGGCACACTTTAATATCTTCAGAGAGCAGACAATTAACTCATGGTTGGATGCATAAAAATAAGGGACTTCACACTCTATAGCTTCAGTTTTTTTCTTGTGATTGCTTCACTCTGGAAAGAGGCATGCGACTGCATTCTGTCCTACTTTTTCCATTTATGAGCCAGAAATAAAATGTGGGACACTTTACTTCAAAGGCACCCAGAAGATGAATGAGGTAGTGTCCTTAAAATACTCTGTGGTTATTGAAGAGGTAGCGTTAAATCCTTTCTGTAAATAGTACGGGAGGGACGAGGCCCACCACTTGACTTTGACCTGTCAGTGTGTGCTACAATCTCTTCATCCCACTTGGTCACAGGCTATTCTCAAGAATGTTTATTGCTGTTTTCCTTAGTGAGATAAAAGGATAACCACTGGGTGGAAACTCCCATTTGGGGACTGGATAAATGGATGCATTTCAATTTTACATTGGAGAGGAGAAGTCTTCTTTTCTCCTGCCCTCTAGAAGTCTTTTGTCTCTGTTTTTCTCCAAGCATATAAATGGTTTGCCGTGGTAACATTGTGGCAACGTTTCTGCATGGTCTCTTTATTCATAGCCAACAGGAAAGGTTTCCACTGTACTTTGTATTCAAACTGTTTTCCAGATGGGGTTTAGCAAGGCACACTGGGTGGTGCACTGGACAGTTCAGGTTAAATTAGAGTTTGGAAGTTTGAAGTATTCTGCGGATTGAATTATGTCCTGAAAGTCTTATGCTGGAAGTAAATTCCCCAATGTGTCTATATTTAGGGAGCAGCCCTATAAGCTGGTAATTAAGGTCACATGAGGTCATAAGAACGAGGCCCTCATTTGATAGAACTAGTGCCCTAATTGGAAAAGACATAAGAGCTTTCTGTCATATTCATGCTTTCTCTCCTTCTCTACTACATACAAGATGGGCCTCTTCTATAACCCAGAAGAGTGGTCTCTGCAACCATCCTATCCTGATGGAGAATACCCTACAGAAACCAGATGCTTATTGTCAAAGATGTCAAGTTTATGGTATTTTGCTATGGCAGACTGACTGACCAGATTACTCCATAATTCTTACCTTTTAGTGACAAGCAAGGGATAGCATGTTTTCTCTATACACATATTGCGATTTTAGAGTTTGTGGTTCATACAATCTGCCTTAATTTCTTTTCTTGTTGTCCTGATCAAGTACTCTGATGGAAACAACTTAAGGAGGAACCATTGATTTTAGCTCACTGTTCATGGTGCAGCCCATCCTGACAAGGAAGTCAAGACATCAAGCGCTCGAAGAAGCTGATATCATGACCACAGTCAGAAGAAGAGAGCAACAAATAGATACATGCTTTAGCTTCCTTTATCCATTTCATACAATCCAGGATCCTAGTCAATGAATGTAGCCACATAAAGTAGGTAGGTTTTCAAAATTAATTAGTGTAATCAGGAGAATATCTTACAAGTATGCCCAGAGTCCCTCTTCCAGGTGAGTCTAGATTCTGTCAAGCTGGCAATTACCAGCAGTGATCACCTATTTTCTGCTGCCACTCACTTCTACCATTTTGACTTTAAAAACAGTCGTAGAAATGAGTTAGGTTGTAAAAACTTTATTTCCAAAAACCAAAGTGGGCCATATGTGCTACAATCTTCAGAATTTTTTTTTTTTTTTTGGCTTCTCATCTAAGAACACATAGTACATTAAAGTAGACATATTTAAAACTCTTTAATGAAAGCACAGACATTCACTGTTACCGAACAAAAAAAATGGCAATCAATTCTTTTAACTATTATGTTTTTAAATTCTAATGTGCGATTCTTGTTAATATTAATATGGTGCCTTTCAAGCTGGATGTGCAGGAGCTAAATCTTCTTTATATGGTTGAGCCACAGAAACCTGAGTGTCCTAATTTTTAGGTTCCTCTAATCCAATGAAAATAATCTCTTCTTTGATGCCTTAATTTTTTTCCAGTACAAATATCCTGATGGAAGGTCTCACACACACACACACACACACACACACACACACACACACACACACACACACAGCATCCTGTCTTCCTTTGCTGCATGCGGTCAGTGAGCTGATCAACACTTCTGTGTTTTCCTACATGCCAATCCTAACAGTCTCTTTCTTATCCCATTATTCCCAGATGCTGGCAGACACTTCACTTCCTCCCTCGTTTTCCTATCACGGACTATAATTATTTGAAAAATGTCTTTCCCTTGGCCTCTGGGTGTCTCCGATGATTACCAGTGCTTTCTACTTGACTGTTTAGCTACAACCACAACCATCAATTGCAACGTGCTTATTATGACTCAGGAGCTAAGCCAACTTTTTCCAAATATAATCTCATTTAGTTACTGTAGCAGTCCACTCAGATAGGTATTATTATGTCCATTTTGTAGATGAGGACACTGGAGCACAGAGGCAGAAAGTAAAGGGACTCTGATTGAATAATTGTCAGGGAGTAGCACAACTTGGTTTGGAACTCAAGTGATTCTGAATCCAGAGACTGTATTGTATGCAGTTTTTTTTTTCTGTTAGCTGTTTGGAGTGTATATGCTTTCAAGATGTACTCTTTTTAGGTTCTTAAACAATTACAGTAAAAAAAAAAAGCTGTGTATCCTGAAGGTAGGGTATATTATGAATCATTTCATGAAGAGAATTTAGGGTTTTTTGTTGTTGTTGTTGTTGTTGTTACTTTGAATTTTGAATTATCATTTTTATAAATATTGTACTTATTATAGTTAATGTGTATACTTACTATCTCGGTACATTATTCTTTAGTTAAATATGGGTAAACTAGCTCTGTGTCAGTAAGTTATTTTTGTATCTTTGAGATGTGTACTGTCTTGATGCATTATTAATTAGTTAAATATGGAATAATTAATTCAGTGCTGTTACGCTTTTGTTTGTATCTTTAAAAACTATCACTCTAAGAAAAATGAGAGTTACAAAGGTTTCTCTATACTGTACTTTTCTAACCATAAGAGAACATAAATTGAAAAACACTGGGTCCCTGTGTTAAAAAAAATTCACGATAGACTTTTATATAGTTAGTGTGGTTCTTAGTCTCATGGAACCTTATCACCTTCAGTTGTTATAAGTATTGATAATGAGTTGAAATTCAAACTCAAGTTTGTAAAGTAGGTAACTTAGTTTTGTGCCTGATACATAATAGCCTTTCTCTTTTAAATTTGTTCCTTGTACAATGAGTTTGGACCATATTCCCCCGACACTCCAACACACCACAGGTCCGACACTGCCTCCCCTACATAGGATCTTAATCAGCTTTACAGCTCTGGACGGCTCACATCAAATGACATTTTCAGAAGCTTATAAAGCAATCATCTGAAATAGATCATTTTTGTATTTTAAAAACTGTGAGTTAGGGCCACAGGTGTATGCTTCTGAGTGTGAATGTAGATATTGAAGAAGGCATGGTTTGCTCTTTCTAGACATGCTAGAAATCTTTCATATGACACAGAGTCCTTTCAAAACAGTTTGCTGTTAGCAAGGAGTGAGACACATGGCTTAGATATTTGAAATGCACAATTTAACTTTCAAATGAAGGGGAAAAATTCCTCTGGGCAAAATGTGTTTTTTATATTCTTAAGACTGAATGCTATAAAGAATTATTCTTTCTCATATGCATTTGACATATATGTGGGTTAAAAGATTAGGTCAGGATTGCATAAATTAACTGGCTCCTTATGCCGTTTTATTTACTATAAGCCAAAGTGTTGGATCAGCAACCCTGAATGCTGGAAATTGCTGAATTGCAAGTAGTCCCTTGCGACAAGAGGAAGAGGATTCAAACTCAGATTTTTTCCAACCCAAATTACCTCTAAAAAAAAAAAAATCAACCAATCAGCAAAGCTAAACTATGATGATCTCTGCTTATCGCTTCTGTGGATTGCCTGGAGAAGCATCTCCTAGCTTCTTTCCTGTTTCTGCTGTAGCATCTGCTCTTAGAAGTATTGCTATTGAGGTTGCACTATGAAACATGATTGAATGTAATGCTGAGACAAATAGACATGGTTCAGGGTTTAGGAGTGTGTTGTGTTTTGGTGGGGGCTGATGCCAGCAGAGCAGAAGAGTACTTCTCAGCATGGTGCTTTGTGGTGGAGACTGTGAAATTGAGTTATGAGATGACTCTTGCAGCATGCAGGGTAGTGAGGAGAATGAGAGAGAAAGCAAGGCTATCTGGCATCTGGAAAGACTGCAAAAGGGGTAGGCACTACTTTTAGTTGTCTACTTATTGATGTTCTCTCAGGGTTCCAATGGATAGTCCTAATTCATTGGTTATGAATCTAAGAAGGGGACAGGCAGGAAAGGAGCAGGGGAGGGGCTGAAAGGGGCAGAAGGAAGATATGTAGGAACAGCAACCTGAATGCATTATAAAAATGTGTATAATTGTCCAAGAGCTAACTTAGTTAAGAAAAAAAACAACAAAAAAACAACAAAAGAATCTCTACTTAAATGTATTGTGTAAGTACTACTAAACTAACATCTACATATATAAAACACTGACTGGGGCTTATCTATGCTAAAAAGTAACTTACTATTTATTAGAAATTCACATTTAATTAAGCTTCTTGAATTGTACTTAGCAACTAGCTTGTGGAAGGATGAGAAGGGCTAAAGTCAAAGATGGGTCAGACAGGTGACCAGCATGGCAAGAAGACAGGAGCACAGGAAAAGGAGGGGACACCTACATTAATACAAGGAAGGTGTTAGATTTCGTCAGAAACTAAGATTTTCAAGTCTAGAATCTAAAAAGGTTGAACTGGATTACTGCTTCTTAAATATAGGTAGAGGGCAAATATCAGACTCTCACCAATAGTCCCCTCTTCTAACTGTGTCTTGCATCTTTCCTCTTCATTTCTTTATTAATCTCCTGAGTTACTTTAGTAAATACTTACCTTGCTCTTAGCTCTATATCTTCTTTTCCCACCCTCTATGGATATATCTCTTCTCTCATTCTCAAAGCCAAGCATCTTGAAAGAACAGTTGCTAATGTTTGTGCCTCTTCTCTCCTCGACTTAGTCCACAGTGGCTTAGTTAAGACGACTAACAACTTCTTGAGTAGTAATAACATGAGCACCCTTTGGGATTTTTCTATAGCACTTGGGGTCATTGCATACAGCTATGTCCTTCGGCTTCTAAGACAGCCTGTAGACCTTACAGACTCCCCTTCTGTGTGTACAGATATTGAGGAGGCTGCCTGAGTTTCAGGAATGGCCTGAATACTCTGTCCCTTTGCAGGTCTTATGTTATCACGCCTCAAATGACATTGTTGTGTTGACAGACTACACTTGTTTATCTCTAGTTAGAGCTTTATTATAAGCTCTACACTAGTACACCCAAGTCCAAGATAACTAGAGTTAAGGGATCAAGGCCACAACATCCTTACTATTGCCTTACATACCTGGTTAACCTGTACCAGTAGAGCCTGAAGCAGAACTTACTTATAACTTACTATTTTTAACCAACAAGAAAGTGTAAAAGAAGCAATATTTAATATTCTCGTGCACCCTTCCACTTCAGATATGTATTCTGTGGAAAGAAAGTTGCCTTTACAATTTTAATAATTAGATTTTAAAGATTGCTATTCGGGTGATTGCAGAAGCTGCAATAGCCACTTGTTGGACCATATGCTTTCACAAAAGGAATTTCTACTGTGTTGAGTTATTGACAGTTTTTCCAAAGGACATATGCTATTGATATTTAATATGTTCTTTTGTAGTTGTTACAGAATTTCTGATGTAGTATGTTTTGCCAAACCCAGAGTAACTACTGTGATTGCTGTTTTACTAATTCTTAGTGTAGTTTGGGTTTGTGGCTAGCCCAAAAAGGCATGTTTCTTCTGCCAACACAAAAGGGACACTGTCAGATATCAGATAAAGCTGTATATATTAGGATGCTTATACACATCGTGACTTTTACATCAATTTACTTGCATGTTATGCCTCTCAGTTATCATACTGAATATATTTATAAAGTAAACAATATTCTCTCAGTGATTTCCTTTGTGACTTTTGGGCACCAGACCTGTGTGGCATCATGGGCTAGAGAACTATCTCAGTGATTAAGAGAGTGTGCTGTCCTTGCAGAGGACCTGGATCCCATATAATCCAACTGTTGAACTCCAGGTCCAGGACATCCATTGTCTCCTCTGGTCTATGTGAGCATTGCACACCTGCATCATATACACGGGCAGGTAAAAGGCTCATACAAATAAAAGAAAAATAGATAAATTAAAAAAAAAAACTAGCACCAGGGCAAATCAGAATGCTTCTCTAGTGTGAAAATTACAATATTACAGAAGAAGGAGCTTTGGAAAATTAACCACAAAATATGAAAAGTAAGTAAAACACCTTTGGTAGATCATTTTTAATTTTGTAAATTATCAAGAAAAGGGTTTGACTTGAAAACTGTTTAAAAACAATATCCACTGTATTTCCAGGTTTTTGTTTGTTTTATTTTGAGAAAAGAAGAGAGTGCAGTGAAAGTAATTGGGAGACTCACATAGTTGTTGCAGTTGCTATGACAAAATGCCTTGGACAGGTGGCTTATGGAGGAGAAACACATTTCTCAGTCTTGAGGCTGCAAATTTGATAAAATGTATCAGTACTATCCAGTTATTTGGGAAATGGTACCTTCTTGGCTCCCTTATTGCTGTGGAGGAGGGAAAGCAATTCTCTTTTGGTCTTTTTTTCTTAAGGACACCAACTTCATCATGAGGACTCACTCTCATGACTTCATCAACCACATCTCTCACAATGATCCCCT
Organism: Mus minutoides; assembly: GCA_902729485.2. Classification (NCBI taxonomy): domain Eukaryota; kingdom Metazoa; phylum Chordata; class Mammalia; order Rodentia; family Muridae; genus Mus; species Mus minutoides. Next base: position 48,128 of record CACVCL010028036.1, on the reverse strand, counting down.
CACCTAATACTATTGCATTGGGGTTAGGACTTCAATCTATGAGGTTTTTTTTGGGGGGGTGGGGTGGGGAGCAATATAACATTAAGGCTATAGCTGGGATGATCTGGTTGCTATTGATTGATAGGTTCTCATATTTGAAAATTGATAGTAAAAGTTTTCTGCTTTGTGATAAAAAACTATATAACTGAGTATATTTTGGGAAAAATATTTAACTGAAAAATAAAGTCTTAATAAGGGATTATATTTTTTTCTGTTAGCCTTAATACATCTAAAACATTGGATAAGTCAATACCAGAGAAGTTTATATTGTGTTCTTTAGACTATTGTAAACTTGGATGAAAAGCGTATATAACCCTTGATAAACACTGCCTTTCCTAGCATTTTGATTTGACCTTGTGTCATTTCTCTGTATATGTTTCTGGACACAGAAATAAACTCAAGGAAAAGCTCGGCAATGAATTCGGCAGAATGAAGTGAATCAGGTCAGACTTTTCATCCTTTTAAAATCTTGCTGGCATTGCTCTTTCTGGGAGTTTTCGTGATTTCAGTAGAGTTTAGAATTGTGACATTTAAAAAAAAAAAGAACTGATTTTTCAGGGGGATGAGAAGGGGAATACTTTCACTTTTTTACAAAAAAATCCAAACCAAAACATATGCCTCCAAAGATAATATAGGCATACATATGCTTGTCGTAGCATAATTTATTATACCTCCAACTGGAGGTAATCTTAGTGACCATGACCTTATAAATGGATAATGGATAATTGACCTCCATTTAGCAATCAACACGAGTGACTGCTGATACATGCTAAAACAAGTTGGACCTCAAAGACACTTTATTTAGTGGAGCATCCTAGGGCAAAGCTATAAAATTTCTTATATAGTAAATGCTCAGAAAAGACAAATTTATAAAGCAGATCAGTGATTGCCAGGAGCCAAGCAAGGGCCAACTATTAATTGCAAATGAGAGGCTCAGGAAGTCTTTGTGGGTAGTGTAAATGTCTAAAGCTGCATCTATGTCTGAGAGCTATACAAATCCGTAGATTTTCTAACAGTCATAGAGTACTACTACCTTTGTAATAAACAAACCTGTACTGTATAAATCATAGCAGCACAACAAAACCATTAGGAAAGAGAATGTTTAATAAAATATCTTGTTCATCATAATGAAACATTTCTGAACACTATATCCCAGGGAGCATTCTCTATCCTGGTCCAGTCTCAAGGGCTCTTCTTTTGGATCATGCTGATTAGAATCTACTCACAATCCTTCAGAGGACATGCAGAAGTCTTCCTGGCTAACTGGATGCTTATTTTTTTTTCTTTTATAAAGGAACAGAGCAGGGAAATTAGGCTACTCTGACCATAGAATTATCGGTGACTTTCAGGTACAAGGTGATAGTAGGATGTCAGGAGACTCAACCTATTCTCCCAGGAGGTACTGGATGAGGGCCTCCATCTTTGCTGGCACCATCAATCAGATAGAGCTAAAGCATGACCTTGGCAAGCCAGTCTAGTGACTGTCCTTTACTCCAATTATGAGCCACAGGGGTGTAATTCCTGACATATCAAATTTCTTGAGTGATGCCCATTAGCACTTTGCTATTGATGGGCTGTAGATTGGACATGTTCTCATTTGAGGGACACTCTGTTCATTCTTATATCAGATTCTTTGGAGCAAATGCAGAGCATGTCAAAAAGCAGGTAATAAATAGTCACGGATCAAGAACAGGCTGTGTCTGAGCTCTTAGTCACAGTGCACATAGCTACTATTTTCTCCTCCATCTTTAACTCTTGCCATCATTATTTTGTGCAAGTAGCAAAGGATACTTATAGACATCTCTGGACAGCCACTCTTTCACAAGGTCTTACTATATCAGTTAATAGAAACAAATGCTCACATTTAATACACAAAGCAAACAAAATCAAAATATACTTCTTGCCACCTTTTTCTGTCATCAAAATATATGAAATGCTCATTTTCCACAAATGACATGCCCATTGTATCATCAAGAATAGCAGAGGCACTGAATTATTCTTTGAGTCCCAATAAAAGCAGAAAAAAACCCCACATTGTCATGCAAGAGATCCCACTAGCATCGAACTCTAGTGGACACAAGGATGAACTTTATAACAGGCCAGATATTCTATGTGACCACTTACTTGTTCATAGTTTTTAGGCAATGCAATTAGACTCTTTTAAACCTGTGAGAGTCATAAATGTTTTTACTTAACATGTAAGTCTTTAGAGAAACAGAATGACATTCAAGACTGAAAGAAAGTAGGCCAAATACAAGAACCTTAAGGACTGGTGTGAGTGGAATATTGGTTGGAAGAGTTAAGGGGAAATTCAGGCATGGTAGGAATGTAACTGGATCTTAAGTGAAGCTTAACCAGCTGCAAAGGATGGGGAGAAATACTTTGGAAGGTATTAACACATCGAGAGAATATTAAAGTAAGTTCTGAGAACAAAGAAATAGATATACCAAAAATACATTTTTAGAGAGCTATAGCAGACAGTTGAAATTCATCGTAGCTCTTTGTGAATTTGAGCTGAATAAGAAGTTTACATTTTCCTCCGTAGATAACAATGAAGAACTGAAGGTGTTGAAATGAGATGGGATACTTTGCAGTTAACACCTTCAAGCTAATGTGTCAGTTGTAGTAATGCTCCAAGGAAGACAAAGTCCTTCAATTCTTGTGTGTGGGATGGGCATCAATTCGAAAGCAACAGGCAAGGTGGACAGGGAGTAGAAATGAAATAGAAGATCTTTCTTCTTTCCCCTATACTGGAGTTAACTCTGCAGTTGCACATTTGGATAAAAGGAAGAGTGATTTGAGTGCCGGTAAAATAGTAATGAAGAAAGCAAACTGGTGCAGAAGGTCACTGGTGTACTTTAAATGCCAAGTGCTGAGTGCACTGTGGTTGGCAAGCATTTAAGTTTGGCAGACCGTGGCTAGGCATTGCTATGGTGTCTGCACCGTTTGCTGTGCACTCTGGTGTTCATCGTTGCCTGTGGCAGGACATGTGGACAGCAGGTGTCACATACACGTTAGGTGAATGACTTGAAAGAAATCTATACCCATGGGAATTTGGACCAAGGTTAGACCATGCCTGAATGTTCTCTGAACAGAGATTCCTAATCAGTTTGTGAGACATGATCAGTTACTTAGGAGTGTTACCAAAAAGGTTATCAAGATATAAGACAGGGAAGTTTTCAACCAGGAATGGTAACAAGATAAAATACCCACAAAACAAATAGTATAAAAGAGGAAGTTATGTAGATTGCCAGCAGTTTAACATGGTCAGTAAAGTATCTTCTGTGGTAGTTCTAGGAAAAGAAAATGCATTAATTTTTGTGAATAAGCAGTTTTGAGAATTTATTACATGATAGTTGTATACATTTGGGTGCTATAAAATCTTCTGTGGTAGGTTTTGTGGGAAATGAAGGGCATCACAATGCACACATCTATTTTATTGGACAGGCATCTTTTTTTGCCAAAAGTAAAAAAGATTTGGGTCACATGCATATACTATGAACACTGACAAGGAAAGCTGGATAATGTATTATTCTGCCATGATTATACCAAACATAACTTTGGTAATGAAATCCAACACAATCTTAAATATCCCCACTCTGAGCTATTTATGAATGGTTCAAGGACAGGAACATTTTCTTATTAGCTTCCAAAAGAGGTTTTCAGTCAGAGCACATGATAATACCAACAATATTTTCTTGCAACACTAGATGAAAGCTTTTCTAAAAATATCATCTTGTAGCACCATCTTTGGAATATTAACTACAGTAGGATAATAATTACAGTTTTGTGTGTGATTGTGCTCTATCCATATTTAAATTTCTCTTCTAAGTGCTGACATTCTATTATAAGGAGAAGTGAAGTTGGAATTTTTCTCTTGAAATTTCAGATTCTGTATGCGCTGTGCTTGAAGTATTTTGCCAAACAGCCAAGATCCACTGACAGTTACAGTTTTTTTTCAAGTCTGACACAATTGGTCTTTTCTCCTGGTTCTAAAAACAGGCTACTTGGTCCTTCGCCTCATAAATTTAGCCAAAGCATATTTCTTTCTGAGAATCAAAACATTTCAACATGGAGCATGGGCATGCTTTGATTCACATATATGTCTTCAACACCCACAGGGAAAATGCTGGCGTTCCTTCCATGCACTCTTTTCTCATGGCCAATCCCTTGGATGGAGGAGCTGAGGCACAACTTTGGGTAGTGTTTCGAAGGTCGTCACTTGATGACAGATGGTGGGGGACCACTTTTTAAAGCTTTTTGGCCAGCAATTAAGATTACCATTTTAAAAACTGCTAAGATTGCAAATCCCTCACTGAAACTTGACCTGTTTGTTAGTAAGACGCCAATGGGACTAGACCAACAATTCGTCTATGTGGTCCTTCTCACAGTTTACAAAAGGAACATTTTTAGGCTGGGGCATATGCTCAGTCAAAGAATTAACTGGTAGACAAGCATGAGGACAGAACCCATGCGAAGAAAGGCAGGTGTGACCTGGACTTGTCATCCCTTGTAAACCTGTGCTTGTACTGAAGATACGGAGACAGAATAACCCCTGGAGTTCTCTGGGCAGTCACTTGGCTCACTGGCAAGGTCTAGGCCAGTGAGGAGGCCCGTGAGAGACTCCATCTTAAAAACAAGGTGATGGCTCCTAAGGAATGACACCCATGGTTGACCTCTGGTCTCCACACTTGTACACACACACACACATACACACATACACACACACACACATGCACGCACAAATGTATATCCAAGAGTGCATGAGTGTACACATGCATGTGCACGTGCGCGTGCGCACACAGGCACAAAGACAAAGACATAGAGGGAGACAGAGAGAGAATTTGGGAGTAAAGCATTTTTACTCCATAGTAGAAATATATACCTACATAATACGATAAGCTAACTATTACATTTACTTTCTTAGTACAGCCATCCCAAGTTTTAGGAAAGTAGATTAAAGTAATGACTGATCCTTTGTCAAACTTGAATGACCGTATCCTTTCCTGACTTGTCCATTTGAAGACTGACTATATAAATTACAAGACAGACACATCATAGTGTTATAGTAGAGGTGTAAGAAATACTCAGAACGTAAGTCTAAAGGCAGTCACCAGACAGAAGTGGCTTTTACCTTCTCTAACTAAAAGTTTTTGTTTCACATACAACTACCATGACTCCGGAGGATTCTTAGTTATAGGTTTTAGTAGCTTCCAAATTCATGTGTGGGATAGAGATTAGGACTTTTAAAGAGAGATTTAAAAACTTACATTAAAAAAAATTATTACTAAAAATGTCTTCAGGAGGTTTAGTTGGTGTTACTCCTGTGTGGTTTTAGATTTAGATCATAGTGAGATGTTAGACCTCATCTTTTTATGCTCACGACCCTTCACTTTATAGCAGCCTTTTATAGTTTTAGAGTTTTACTTTTGCCAGTGATGACAATCACCCTAATCTTTCTCCCAAACAAAACACATCATCAAGACACTAAACAAGATGAACCAATAAGAGCCTTCAGAACTAAAAATTCATCCTTCCTCTTGTAAACTGTTGCTGAGATAAGAACCCCTATCCAACTGCTCATGCTCCTACCCAACTTCTTCAACACTTATTTGTTCGGTGTCATCAGTGGTGGGTAACCTACCAGTGGTTGCCTTCCAAGGAAAAGTCCCTCTCCCTCTGTCAGCAACTATCAACTGGCAATAGGTTCTCAGCTAGGTGTGGGGCTTCTCTATCCTCTCCCATCTATGCTACAAAAAATTTAACTGGCCTTGTGTAGGTCTTGCAGAGCTCACCAGAGCATTTACATTGTGTCTGGAAGATAGCATTTTTCAGCATTCTGTGTTCTAGCTTGCATACTTAGAATGAGCTGTATGCAGCTCATGGACATGAAGTGGAAGACGCCCTATGAGTAACCTTCATGAGACCTTACAACCCCTCTTTTGACATAGTAGTAGATTAAAATTTTGTTCATATTAAAGAATAAAACATTTGCATGTCTTAAAACCCAATATGTTTTCAGTAAACCATGGTCTAACAGGTAGTAGTAACATATAAATTGTGTTGAACAGAATTAAGATATAATTAGTATATGTTGAGTTAAATATATTGCTTAGTATGCAGATATTATCATCTATTTCTTGCAGTTTCATGCCATCTCATTGGATTATATGTTTTAATATTTAGCTCATGAATTTAATTTTATGAACATTATTTTTATGTTTTCAACTTTTCATCCTTTCAATCTTATTATTAAACGCATTTACTAAGAGTTTGCTGCCTGAATTATCTAGCAGATTCACACCTGAACTTCTAAGGAAAACCTCTTCCTTACTGCTTCCTCAGCCCTAGAACACTGTTAAATGTTAGAAAAAGTAAAAAAAAAAAAAAAAATGACTCTGGACTTGGTGGTAAGAAGCTCGCCAAATACAATTGAGGTCAAGCAGAGTGATGGGTCCAAGTGAAGTCTTTGTGAATTGGCAAGAGGGTGATTATTAAATGTTCATGAAAAGACAACTTCCATAGCTAAATGAGGATGGAAACAAGATTGGAAAGTAGTGATAAGGCACATTTAAAAAGCACCAGACAGTAAGCACCCTAGATGCCTGACCACACCAATTGCTCCAACTCCTTCAGGAAGGCCTGTCCACCAATGCTGTCTGTGCACATCAAGACACTGTGCTGTAGAAGCAACTGGCCCTGCCTACTGCACCAAGTCAAGTTGACAGGGCATGCATCCCAAGGTCCAGATGTCCCATTTCTGCTAAGTACCACAGAAAGCTTTTTACCCTGGTCCACAAAGAGACATTGCAGAAATTCCCATTGCATATTTGCTATATTTGGTAGCAAAACTATATTTCATAGTTTTGCTATATTTGGTAGCAAAAATTTGAAGCAGTATGAATTTCTATTAATAAGGGCGAAGGTAAATATTTAGCAGGTGAAATTAGTTGGAACTGTATGTATTAGTATGGAAAAATGTGAAACATGAATGTTTTCCTTAAGGTTTCTGTTGCTGGGTTAAACATCATGACCAAAATCAAGTTGGGGAGGGTTTATTTTGCTTATGATTTCTCATGACAGTTTATTATCAAAGAAAGACAGGTTGGAACTCAAGCAGGGCAGGAACCCGGAATCCGGAGCTGGTGCAGAGGCCATGGAAAGATGCTGCGTACTGCTTGCTTTTCAGGGCTTTCTCACGCTGCTTCTTATAGAAGCCAGAACCACCAGCCCAGGGATGGCACCACTCATGATAGTATTGGCTTTCTCCCATCAATCACTAATTAAGAAAATACCCTACAGGCTTGCCTAGAACTGGATCTTATGGAAACATTTCATCAATTGAGGTTCCCTCTTCACAGATGGCTCCAACTTTTATCAAGTTAACATTAAAAACTAGCTGGCAAATGTGTATGTAAATAACAGACTATATTTACAAATTGTTCCAGATTTTCATATATCTTATGCTATCATTATGTAAATTAAAACAGGAAAAGAACATGATTCAGTTGACATAAGCAAGTACCAAGGGACAGGTAAGGGTGACTATGAGTTCAAGACCAGGATAGGCTGTGTAGTGAGACAGTCTGAAAACAGGCTAAATAACTATATAATCAAAAAACACTCAGAAATTTAGAAATGAATGCATCCTTAGTACAAGGACAGAGGTCTACATCTATGCAATAAGATTAATTGGGGGTGGTGGATGTTGTTTTGTTGTCCTGTTTTATTGAACTGAATGGGAAAGATTCAGGATAGTAGTTTCCTGGTGGGAGTACAGCCTGATTGAGATTTTAAATAAAGAGACCAAGGAGATTGGTAACAACACTCACTAATTACATTTAGAAGTATCCACCTTAAAAATATAGATTTAATAATATAAAATATTACATTTTCTGTATTGAGATGATCAACTTGCTATTTGAACTTACTTTAATTTTTAAATAGACTCTACTGTAAAAATATCACAGATGACTCCTGTCTAGAAGTCTAGGCAGCATAAAGAATGTCTATACTGTTCGAACAGGCATTCTGAATTTATGGAGATTCACATTGGATTCTACAGTTCACCAATGAAGATACTTTTTTATATGCCCTGTAATGCAGTAATGAGCACTAGTTATAAAAGAGGATGTAAAATTAATTCCTTCTCTAGTTCTGAATCTGTCATGATTTCCCCCTCCCCCCTTTTTTGCAGTGGATACATTCTTTGAATCTATTTTTATAAATGTCCAAAATAGCTTACTAAAGCCAAAAAATTAAAGTGAAGATCTTGTTTCAATTTTGGGGGATGTATTTGAAGTTAGTTGCAGATAAAGGGAAAGTTTTAAGGCTTTTGAGACTAAGAATAAAATATTGGCTTTTATACATTGAAGCTTCATGGAAACCCAGACACAAGAGAGTGCAGGCATGAATGGCAGCAGCTCAGCATCTTAGTGTTCTTCTGCATCTTGTACACTAGCATCTTAAGCTACTTATGTTTCTTGTGGTGAGTTTAAGGCCTGATAACCAATCTGTTTTCTGAAGGAGAGGTAGAGAACAAGTGGGAGAAAGGGGAAATAGAAAGAATGAAAGACAGAAGGAAGGAAAAAAGGAGGAAGGAAAGATGGAAGGAGGAAGGGAGAAAAGGAGAAGGAAGGAAGAAAGGAGGAAGAAAGGAGGAAGAAAGGAGGAAGGAAGGAGGAAGGATGGAAACAAGAAGAAGGAGGGGCAGGAGAAAGAAAGAAGGAAGGAAGGAAGGAAGGAAGGAAAGAAAGAAAGAAAGAAAGAAAGAAAAGAAATATAAAGAGATAGAAAGAGAAAGAAATAAAGGAAGGAAGGAAGGAAGGGAAGAAGGAAGGAAGGAAGGAAGGAAGGAAGGAAGGAAGGAAGGAAGGAAGGAAGGAAGGAAGGAAAAGAGACCCAAAATAAGAAGAAGGAGGATGGATGATGAAAATGAAGAAGAAGGAAAGAAAGACAGAAAGGAAGGAAGATAAGAAAGATAGAAAGAGAAAGAAATAAAGGAGGAAGGAAAGAAAGAAGGAAAGAAAGAAAGAAAGAAAGAAGGAAAGAAAGAAAGAAAGAAAAAAAGAAAGAAAGAAAGAAAGAAAGAAAGAAGGAAAAGGAAAGGAAGAGGAAAATGTTAGGGGATGACAGAAAAATACCAATGTAGATAAACTGAGTAAGAGAATAAATAAGTCACAGAAAAGAAAAAGAAAACAATAGATGATTTTTGCCTGTAGGTGAATGCACATCCCTGAATGTGGGACCAGGAAGGTGAAGGACCTGGGCTTTATCTTCCTTTAGAAACACTTAAATCATGTTCTTTTAGTGTTGGATCCTAATTAGATCCCTAAAACTTAAACTCAATGAAATTGTAGAAGAATAGCGATAATTTCTGAAAAGCAATTGCCAGATCTGCTAAATATTAAGATAATTTATGGAGATATGGTCATATAAATACTTCCCTTATAGGCTCTGCAAGGCCCTGGAGATATAGTAGAGTTGGCAAATGGTTGCGACTTGATAGAGATTGAAGTGGATTGAGCAAGTCTAATCAGCTTATTTAAATATGTGAAGAATATGCATCCACACTCAGCCCATACCTTACTCAGATGCAAATTGTCTGTCCATCAGTGGTTTGCTCCGCAAAGTGCACTGACTTCTGAATAGCACACTTCAGGTAGCAGGCAGCAGTCACGTTCCTTCTTGCTGTAGAGTTTCCCGGTTTCTGCAATTGGAGCCAAATTCCACGTGCTTCTTTGGATTTATTCGTTTAATATTATCACTGATAACAGGGGACCAAGAGAAGTCTTTGTTGAACATTGGTTAAATGTAATTGAATTACTGCACATGAACAAATAAATATTTCTGAGAGGAGTTCTCTGCCAAATAATAACGCCAAATAATTTAAAAATAATTTGCTTCTTCTGGAAAACAAATACCAGGATTTCATGACTGTATGTAATAATCCAGTGTAAAACACTTGATTCTGACGAGTAGTCAGTGTCTTAGGTATTGTATGGTATTTTTTTTTATGATGAACTAAAGCTTTAAAAAAGTAGGGATTGAACAGAACTACAATATATTAGAAAAGGCAAAAGATTAAAATTTTACAAAATTCAGTAACATGCAACTGGTACATATTAGATATAACTGTAGTCAGATTTAATTATGAATACATTGGGCATCATGATATATTCTGGGAACCCAAAATCAATTTAAGTCAGGGCGGATAGACATGGTAATTCGCCCTATTCTCTGCTTCTGTATTTGTCTGGATTAAGAACTGTTTTTGCCATTTTTTAACTGGTTGAAAGAGAGATTAAGTAAACACAATTATTTTTCTCCAAATAAATTTATTTTTCAAATAAAGTGTTAGTAAAACACAGCCATATTTACTCATCTATGCATTTTCTGTGGTGGCTTTCAAGCTGCTGAGTTGAAGAGCTGGGACAAAGACTGAAGTATTTAGGCCCACAAAGCTTAAAGCATTTACTTTGTGACCCTTTTCAGAAAAAGCTTGCTGACCCCTGGTGTAAGTATGTTATTTTAGAATTATTCAGTACTTTTCCTCCTGAAGATTGGCATAAACAGCTCTATGGGCCACTCTACAATCTTGGGGTTTGGCTAGTCATCAGCCATCACTTTAATAGTCCTCCCAAGGCCACAAGACAGAAAACAGACAATTATATCATCGTCATCAATGTAAGAAATAGTGGCAATCACCGTGTAGAGTTTCCTAAGCACTGTCAGAGGAGCCCGTGAAAGCACTTTGATTAGAGGTCTTTGCGCTCTGTGGGGAAAAGATTTCCTTTCACCAATGAGTTGAAAAAGTTTTACAAATAATGTTGCTTATCCTAGTAAGGGACCAGCACTGGTGTTACCTTAGATCCCAGAACAGAAGATGCTAGATGGATAACTGCCTTCTTCTTATTACTGGGAGCCTTTACTACCAGCTGAACTTTGTCCTGAGTATTAAATTCTTCATTTTAGTATTTAGTAGCTCACTAGGAACTGGTTTTGTGAGACAAATTATAGAGATGTAGGCACAGACGTTCCTCAGTTCTGAGTGTGCATCGGTCTTAGTTGGCTAGCTGCTTTATGAATGCTTTTTACTATAAATTCTGCACCAAGTTGGTCCATGATTGTTTCAGTGTATACCTATTGGTCCATGTCACCAGGTATCAAACATAGACTAAAATAGCCACAAATACGATAAAATAACAATAGACCCACTAAGCATACAACAAGAAAAAGAAAATCTTGCTGGGATTTAACCAGACCCTGTTGTTGTTGTTGTTGTTGTTGTTGTTGTTGTTGTTGTTGTTATTGTTTGTTTGTTTTTGCCTTACTGCAAGAAAATCCAGAATTGATGTTTTCCTAACAAACCTTATTTTCACTTACTAACTTTTATTGGAAGTGTCTGACATTGCTATTGGCCTACCTACCTCTTTTGAACAGATGTGATTTTGTGTTTTCATAATTGTTGGATTTAGAAAGACCTACATGAGGTCAAGGCCATTTTTAAATGTCATGTCTGTGCAGTTTTTGCTTCCTTTGATGGCGTGAAAGGCTGTGTAAGCAGCCAGGGACCAGTCAAGCTTAGAAAGGCTGAAAAGACTGACTGGAAATGGCAGTTTCTCTGTTGCTCTGGAGAACATCAAAAAAAGTCTTAGAGTGCTGTGATCTTCTGTGATATGAAATATTAGGCCAGGCTTGGGTGTGGAGTTGTGTGCTCCTGGAAGAAAGCGTGCATTTCCCCTTGCCATTTCTGGGCCTTTTCTACCCTTTCTTTTCTTCTCTGCCTTTCCCCCTTCCTTCATCTTCCTTTTCAAATTTTCTTTTCTTTCCGTCTCTGTACTCTTTATTTATTTATGACTTTCGTATGTACAAAACAAAGCACATTCCTGTCCTCATTCGTTTCTGTGTAGTGTTTCCCTCAGTACGACAGGTCATGCTTCATTCGAATTGTAGAAAGTGCTGTGTGCCTCATGGTAGGTTCGCTATCACCACAGGTTAGCTGGAAAAGTGTAGAAATCTATAAAGAAAATGGTGACGAACCTATCTTCTGTCTTACGCATTTCTTTGATTTTTTTCTGAAAGGGTCTTTCTTTACTCCATTCTTCCCTATTTTTCCATCCTATTGCTGTTCCAATATTAGCTTTCCTTTGCTGTGTAACATACTACTACTCAGATAGTGGCTTAAACAGGTATTTTATCTCATAGTTGTGGGGGGCAGAAGGCCAAGTAGCTTGAGTTTTCTTTCTTTCTTTCTTTTTTCCAGTTCCTGCTCTTTTTTTTGATCTTTTTATTGGATATTTTTTCAATTTACATTTCAGATGTTATCCTGAAAGTTCCCTATACCCTCCCCCATGCCCTGCTCCCCTACCCACCCACTCCCTAGGGTTTCAACAGGTTGGGTTGCCTATGTGGAAGCTCTCCGGAGAACTTACATCATTCTGGTTGGTTGGAAGAAGGAAACTGTCTGGCAGTTGCAGTATGGGCTGCTTGTTGAGTTCCTCTCCAAGTTGGAGGCTACTCTAGAGTTCCTCATTCTAGTACCTTGTAAGAATCTTTCTCAGCTCAATCTGGAAGGACCTCTGAGATTCTTCTGAAAATCAGAAGGAGATGCCCTGTTTTGAGAGGGCCTCTGGGATTAGGGAAGCTTCTCTGTAATAAAATCGTAACCATAAGTGATATCAAGAGGTGGAAGACATCACCTTTCCCTTTGTGTGTGTGTGTGTGTTTGTGTGTGTGTGTGTGTGTGTGTGTATGTGTGTGTTTGTCTTTTGGAGGAATTGATTCTAGAGCCTTACACATGCTGAGTGAGCTCTCTACTACTGAGCTATATGGAATCATTTTGTAATGATGCTTATGGAAAACCCTAGCCCATCCCTCCCTTTTCTGGGACAGGTTATGACATCAGTGATTACAGAATTTGACCCAGTGGAGTGTATGTGAGTAAAATGAATCTCTGTAAAGCTGGCCTTAGGTAGATATAAACAGATCCATGAGTCAGATCAGGTTTCACAATTTTCTTTCTCTGTGTACCATGGTGCTTTAAAACCAAAGTTGTAGAATTCAGAGCTGCATTTATTTCATAAGTTTTCAACACCAGCATTTATCAAAGACAATTATTATGGACTAAAAAAATGGGGAAGGCAATTTAGAAGAATGTATTGTTTATTCCCTGATTAAGAGTCACTGTGAGAGTTAAACAAAGAATTCTCAACTGAGGAATACCGAATGGCTAAGAAGCACTTGAAAAAATGCTCAACATCCTTAATCATCAGGGAAATGCAGATCAAAGCAACCCTGAGATTCCACCTCACACCAGTAAGAATGGCTAAGATCAAAAATTCAGGTGACAACAGTTGCTGGCGTGGATGTGGAGAAAGGGGAACACTCCTCCATTGTTGGTGGGAATGCAAACTGGTTCAACCACTCTGGAAATCAGTCTGGCGGTTCCTCAGAAAATTGGACATAGTACTACTGGAAGATCCTGCAATACCTCTACTGGGCATATATCCAGAAGATATTCCATCTGGTAACAAGGACACATGTTCCACTATGTTCATAGCAGCCTTATTCATAATAGCCAGAAACTGGAAAGAACCCAGATGTCCCTCAANGAAGAAGGAGCTAGAGAAAGTACCCAAGGAGCCGAAGGGGTCTTCAACCCTATAGGTGGAAGAATAACCATGAACTAACTAGTACCCCCTGGGCTCGTGTCTCTAGCTGCATATATAGAAGAGGATGGCCTAGTTGGCCATCAGTGGGAAGAGAGGCCCCTTGGTTATGCAGACTTTATATGCCCCAATACAGGGGAACTCTGGGGCCAAGGGGTGGGAGCGGATGGGTAGGGGAGCAGGGCCGGGAGGGGGGAGGTTATAGGGAACTTTCTGGATAACATTTGAAATGTAAATGAAGAAAATATCTAATAAAAGTTGAAAAAAAAAAAGAGTCACTGTGAGATGAATTGTGTCACTGTAAGATTTAAACAGCAAATACCCAATCACCTCCCTGTACTGTACTACAGAATATGACCTTGGGAATAGAGTCTGTCCTGGTTTGGTTCTTGTCAACTCTACAGAAGTTAGAGTTATCTGGGAAGAGGAACTTCATCTGAGAAAATGCCTTCATTAAATTGGCCAGTGAGCAAGTCTGTGGGGCATTCTTTTGATTAATGATTGATGTAAAAGGGCCAAGTCTACAGGGAGTGATACAGGCAGGTGGTCCTGGGTAGTATAAAACAAAAGCAAGCTGAGTAAGCCATAGGGTGGGGGTGGGGGGTGGGGGAGGGGGGACGGACAGGGGTTGGAGCAGCAAGGAGCATTCCTCTGTAGCTTTGATTCAGTTCCTGCCTCCAGGTTTTTGCCTTGAGCTTCTAGACTAGCTTCCCTAAGTCTGTAGTGTAAACTAAATAAAATGCCATTTGCTTTTAGTCGTGGGATCTCTATCACAACAATATACAACAATATTCGGTAACTATGACGCAGTCGTTGCAGATCTAACAAGTTAAAATAAAGTTGCGCAGGAATAAAACGGAACCCTAGCCCACATCATTGGTGTCCTCTTAAGAAAGGGACCAAAGAACATAGGTAGACTCACAGGAAAATCTGCGCCTCAATGTGAATACAGGGCTCTGAGTGATGCTGTAAGCCACAAAAGACCAAATACTTCAATCAAACTACCATCAGCCCAGGCAAAAGCCTGGAATAGGCCTTGCAGACCCTGAGAGAAGCCAGTTCTGCTGTAGCCTAGCTCTCGGACCTCTAGTTCCAGAGCTGTGAGAGAAAAGATTCCCCACTTCTTATGCCATTCACTTTGTGTTAATTTGTTAAGGCAGCCCGGGGATGCTAACATGAGCACATACCGAGATCATCTAACAGTTAAAGCTCTAGCCCAAAATAGAATATGTGATTAATAAATAGTCTCATGCAAAAGAACTCAGAAACAAAATATATTTGGATTTAGATCTACTTAAATGCCTTGGTCTTATATAGTACAAACAATAGGACGCCTATTGATGTCTTCACACTAGGAATCCTTCTTGCATTCAAGTGTAGCAGAGTGCTATTTAGAGCAGTGATTATGGGATGAGAGGCTGTAGGAGAGGAAAGCGGTAGTATAGAGTGCCACAGAATCACCCCACACAAGGTGCAATAGAAACAAACATACACAGACCGAGAAAAACAAGATTTTTTTTCATTAAAAGCAAATATATGTAACATAATGTCTTTTTAAATCAAATCCCAATTTCACCAAATTACTCATTTAGCGAAGCCTTATTACATATAGATGGCTTGCTGGGTATAGGATTAGCACCTGGACACAGTGGTCAATGAAAATGATCCAGAGCCTAGTCTTTATAGCTTACAGTTGAGTGAATAAAATTTAAAACCAATTGGTAGATATTTATGATAAGGAATTATTTTTAGTGTACCATGAAGGAAAAGGGCCTCCTATTATTCTTTCCTATCTTAGATAGTTTGGGTTTATACAGGCTAGATGACTCAAACTAAAGAGATCAAATTTTTTTAAAAATTGAATTATTGGCCAAAGGGGTTTTATGAGAACCCTCAAACAACCCAGGCTATTGTCTAGGCTATTGGCTGCTCTCTGAAAACTGATAGAAAGGCCCTATTGCTGAAAACAATACCCATACAATTCACTGAACATGGAGAAGTAGAGCTGGTGCCTACATAGAGCCTTTACACCTATGGACTAATGTTCATGCCATTAAAAGGTACTTTGCTTGCTTCCAAAGGATAAAATGTAAACACCAATCCAAGCTACAAACTCTTTGAACTACAATGATTACCAACCTGCAAGATATGTTAGCACAATACTGGCACAGAGCTTGTTGGAGTAACCAACCAGGATCTGATCTGGTTGATACCATGAGGTGTAACCCATACTCAGCATTACTTGTGTGGCCAAGAACCCGAGACTAGATAGGCTAGGGATCTGTGGAAAACTGCTACAAATGCTTTCCATTTCAATGAAAACCAAAGGACCTCTAAGATATCCATGTCCCCGTTGCATATAGTTTTAAGTTTCTTTCATTCCATGCTTATTAAAACCATCCCCATATCATTCTACTCACTGTAGCACCACCCACCCCCTTGCATTCTTGATATTCTCCTGCCTCAGATCCTTAGGGCAGGACCTTTCTCCATCAAAAATACTGTCCTTGAATAGCCATGCTATTTACCTCATCCACTGCTTTCCATACTTTCTCCATGTGACCTCTCCACCAAGAGATTCTGTAGCCCTCCACTCTATCTTTTTTTTTTTCCTCCTTTTGACTGACATGAATGCCCCTGCTTACCTCTCCAGTATGACCAATACTCTCCTCTCCCTTCCCTCCTATTCCAGTTATCCTTCTGGAAATTTCTAAAAACATACAAACCTGTATCACACATTATTCCTCCTTCACTAAATGACTGCAGTAAATTTTTATTTCACAGTGGGGGGGGAAAAGAAAATTCCTTTGTATGGCCTACAAGATAAGAGATTTATGAAGCCACCCTCCTCTGTTTGAAGAGAAGAAAATCTGGGTAGGCAAAAACGGCAGCAAGGATGGCTATTTCAATCATCCAGGTCAGCATGATAGCTTCAGGCAGAGTGTTATCTTTTGTAGCAGAATTTGGCTTTCCTTCGTGACTAGCTACCATCAGGATCGATCTCAGAGCTGCTTACAGTGTAGGGTTGTTCTTCTTGATCATCCACCAGGTGTTGGATGTGGAGCAGAATTGTTGAAGCTTAAGGCCAAGTGTGAGTTATCTTTTTAACATATTTGGTGACCTTACTGAATGTCTCCACTTGCAGCTGGTGGACACTCTTCATCTCTCAGGCTACAATCTCAATTAGGTTACAGAAGGAAGAGGGGATGGATGAGTCTACGGAGCCAGCATTAGAGATACAAGGTGCAAGATAAAATTAAAAGCATTCATTAAGCTGCCTATATTTTCTCTGCCTTCACATCTTAAGGATGTTGGGAACTTCTCTGATGCTTGCTGTAGCTGTTCTAGCTAAAGTGGGAGGCATTTACAACAGAAAGGACTCTAGAAAGCAACAAAGTTGAGCTGTATAAAGTCCCTGGACTCTTTTCTGAATTTTAATCAACAGGCAACCCAATCCACCTATCCTGGGAAAGAACTAACATTTCATTTGGATGCAAGATGGTGTACAATTGCAACTTGCTTTTGTGTCATCTCAGCTAGCTGGAAGGTAATGAATCTTTCTATTGTACAGGGTCAGAACATGGATAACAGCTACTGCTGCCGAATGTTAGGACATCTAGAAATAATCGACCCAAGGATAACAAAGTAAAATTGGAAACAATCTTAAGTGCTCATGCACAGCCATAAAGAAGTATGAATTCAGTTCCCGAGGGAAGCGACTTGGCTATAAAAGCGTTGGAAAGACCTCCAGGTACACAGGTGCTTGGGCCTGGACCCAGGACATAAATTGAAAGGAAGACAGGATGTCCCATGTTGTCTAGTGTCTCTGATAATTACTGTCCTTTCTCGCTGTGATTACAATGCTCAATTTAATTCTAGGCAAAGTTTCTCAGGAGAGAGACATTGCCAGAACTTTGAAAGTTTTGCCAAGAGGTTTTAGGGGACTTTGTGTATACCTCACGATTGTTCAGTTGTTATCTTCTGCCCTGCAGGGAGGAAATTTGGAAAGTGGGGAGAGGCCCTCAGACACATTCCACTCTATCCAGTGATTGTGACTGAATATTTCATGACTGGCCACAGTTTCTTTGGGGATGGAATGTTGAGCACATGGCCAGTGTTGTATCCTGCATCCTCAGGTTGGCACATAAGCCATTAGCAAGTTTGTGTTCAAGTAGAATTTGCCTATAGGGTACCATTGTTCTGCCTAACAAATTTCATGTCCTCTCTGGGTGTACAGTCATATTTCTACTAATAAACACAATTCACTCAGCTATAATATTATATTCAAATCCTGGTACCATGGTGCCTTTGACAGGCAGGCAGAGATGGTGTTTCTATAGAGAGTAGACATTAGCATCTTTGGAGTCTGCTTGCCCTAGATTCAAATATCTTGGTCACAGTATGTCTCATCCTCCTCATCTGTAAAATGGTTATGATGGTGATAATTTCCTCAAAGGAAGTATTTACACTGTAGAATGGTGGAGATACAGTAATCTGATGTAGATTAAAGAGCACATTCTGTGAGCTAAGGTTTCAGTGAATGTTATAGTTTAGGATGTAGAATGGGCCACACTATAATCTAGATAAAGTCAGGGGTTATGTGCCACAGGTTGTCAGCATGAAAGAAAGGGGACAGGCTGTCTGGGTCACACACTGCACTTTGTAAGAGTTTAAGAGAGACCATACATAGTTCTACTTAGAAACAGAGGCCGAAGGAAGAACAGGGCATTCTCAAATGCTGCTGTTCAACTACAGTGCCTATCCTCCAAAAGCTTGCCACTTTCCAGCTGTTTGAAGAGTTTTGTTAGCTTGCCCCACCACATGCAGTGCATTTTTAAAACGCGATGAAAACAAGTTGATGTTGCTTCCTATGTTCTTTTGCTGCTACCCACCCCAATTCTTTAAAATATCTTCCTTAGACCAAATACCTACACAACCCCCTATTGTTCTTTCTTGATTCTTCCTTTGTTGATCCACCTATTCAGCAAACTTTGCAAATGTGACACTCCAGTGGTCATGGGATCTATTGAGTACAACTGGGTGTCAAGCTCTGTGAAAAGGCTGGATGTAAAGGCATAGTTGGCTTGATGTCCAGAATAATATTTGCAGGATAAAACCTAATGTCTGTTTAATGTATTAAGCTTGAGATGGGGGTGCAATAGTTTATGCAAAGTCATATTTTATAAGTCACACTCAAAACGAAAGCCCAGGACTTAAGTAAGGCTCTATGTTGTATGGTCTTCTGTGTTCTAGGTCTTGAGCTAGGTTCTAGTAAAAGCTGAGAAAAGTTTTCAATTTGAAGATCAGTGAAGGTCAAAAACCAGCTATGACATAGTGGTAATACCTGGGGAGATTCGTTAATATAATGTACAAATTGGCAAAGTCATGGAAAAACACATAGAGTAACTAACTGGAGGTTAGTGTCTCTAGAGCTGGGTCTCAAAGATTTCATTCCTTGTTCCTTGCTCATCAACATTTGCTTTGTTTATTTCCATTTGGCCAAACCTTTTCTTTCATATAGGAAACTCAAAGAATTGGTAGAAGGGCTACTGTAGGCTGGAGTCACATAGTCTAGGTATTTTATAGAGCTCTCCTAGAGGTGGTAAATCAGAAAAGATGGTCAGAATAAAGTCACAGGCTCTACATCACATGATGTCAGCATTAAAGAAAGGGTCAGGCCATCTGGATCACATGCTGGGTTTCATGAGAAAAGACTGACAAGTACTTACACAGGAACCTCTGACACATCTGAAGAACATGTGAAGAACTGTGGAAAATATCTCTGAACACTTATTAAATCTAAGCCTATAGACTGCATTCTTTGTGACATTGGTAGCCAGAGCATCTGTGTTTGTGTAAAGAAGGACCCAGGCTTACATCTCTATGAAAGAACACCCCCCACTCCCCTGCTTCTTCAACAGCTCAGTTCACATCATTGGAGAAGATAGGAAGAAAAGTTTCAATATGTTGTAAAAGTAGAGAATTTACTTTTAAAGTTAAATTTGGCAATGTAGCCAGAATATCTTTGGGGGGAAAAAGTAAGCTCTTGGTATTTCCTTCTTCTTAGCAGATAATGAATGCAGAAAAGGATGGTCTCCCCCCACCATGCTTTAAAAAAATGTTTACCTACCCTTCTGTTTTCCAATCCAAACTGGTATGATAACATTCAGGAGGTCAACATTTGAAATGGTTTTGAAAAAGAAAACCACCCACACTCAAAAAACTATTTTCCTTCCTAGTAAATGTAATTTTAAATTTCAAAGGCAGGATTTAGGTCAGTGGTTTGGGTCATTTTTTATTTTACCCAAACTGGGCCACCCTTCTCTTATTGTGCAATCCAGAGGAAAATCAGAAAGATGTCAGGTAATAAAAATCCAGCAAAATAAAATAAAACAAGAAAGAAAAAAGAAAAGAAAGAAAGTTTTAACATGGTCTGCCCAAAGTTGCATGCCCTTAAGTTTTGCTGACTTCAGCAGGATGTGTATATTAGTAACGAAGGGCAGAATCTGGTCCACTGATTTTTATTATCATCGAAGAAGAGTAGATTTTTTTTTCTGACTGTAAAGTGGAAAAGCATAATTTACGATTTAGACCCAGGCTGACAGGAACCAAGAGATGGAAACTCACCTCTCTATGGCTTTAAATTCTGTGCTAAAGTGAAGGGGTTCAGGTGTACCCACACATGACCAAGAGGTACTTGAATCCATGTTGACCTTTTAGCTGCTGGAGCATGTTGTGTTATGCTCTCACACAACATCTGCTGGGAAACCTGTTAGGCCACAGTAGAAAAACACAGTGAGGAAGGCTGGCTGGACAAGACCGCTTCAATCTGTCCATCTCTGTTATCCTCATAAATCACGTCAGCGCAGAGCAGGAGCCAAGAAGAATACTTCTCACCTCATACATAAAGCTTTAGCTTGAGAGTGCTAACATGGACTCTGGACTGATCGCCTTTGATGAATGATAAAAACTAGGGAGGAGGGGTGAACATGATATTGCCTGGAAAATCTTTGCCATTTCCTTTCTTTATTACCCTCAACCTGCTGCACTCACATTCAATTTTATATGCTTTCCACTAGATGCATATTTACTTGACCTTTTGCTTTCAGATGAATATTCTTTTTTTTTTCTGTACTACACAGCCCAGGTTTGTACTCCTTAGGCTAAGTGGTGAGTACAGTTCAGAAATCCGAAGTGTCTTGGTCACTGTTCTATTGCTGTGAAGAGACAGCATGACCATGGCAACTCTTATAAAAGAAAGCATTTAATTGTGGCTGGCTTAGGTTTTCAGAGGGTTAGTCCATTATCATTATGGTGGCAAGCATGGCAGCACACAGGCTAACATGGTCCTGGAGAAGGAACTGAGAGTTCTACATCCGCATCTGCAGGCAACAGGAAGAGAGAAGGCCACTAGTCCTGACTTGGTCTTTTGAAACCACAAAGCCAAACCACCAGTGGCACCCTTCCTCCAACAAGGCCACCGTACTCCAGAAAGACCTGACATCCGAATCCTTCTCAAGTAACGCTGTTTCCTGATAGCTAAGCATTCAAATAGATGAGCACACAGAGGCCATTCTTCAAACTACCACACCAAGCAACTAACCTCTACATTTTTATAGTCTGCAAGGCTATTAATGTGCAGTATCTTTAACAAGTTTAATATTAATATGTTTCTTATAATCGCTTAAAGCTTCTCTTTATATAATGCTTTCTTTTTGGAAGCCCATGTCTTTATTGGACAACCATAACCCAGTTCTTGGTGCATAGCAAACATTCAATGAATATTTTCTGAATAAATACATGGTTTCTTATAGATAGCAGATGACCAGATGACGCATTTGAAGGGTAAGTTGAATGAACGGAGTGATCGGGGAGCGAGGAAGAGCACAGGTGAAGAAGTTGGTTTGCTTAAAGCAGGTATGCAGTGTGGCCCCACCCAGTGCCTCCTTCTCAGCTGCAGATCAACACATTAGGTGGTGAAAGTCTGTATGAGTCAGTTAAAGTCATTCAACAAACAAAATGTGGAAGGAATGGGAGCTGTAAACAACTAAAGGGAACGTCAGAGGTCCTCAGTCAGCCCGGATTACCGAGTTCCTGTTGGGCTGGTGTGAGTTTCCCAAAGAAAGGAAGCAAATAAGGTCTCCTCCTCTCTCTCATTCTCACTCTCTACACATACAAGTCTGAAAGAGACAAGCTGGAGCTCCAGACAAGACTTGATGTGGATGGAACCTGAAGGCAAACTGACTCCAGAATTTCTCTCTTTCCTTATTTGGAGAAATCTATGAGATCTTCACTTAAATGAATGAGACCTGCTCACACTATCAGGGCGTCGTCTGCTTTATTAAAAAAACAAAAACAAAAACAAAAACAAAAAAGCCTACTGACTTAAATGTCAGTGTCATCTGAAAAGAAACACCTTTACAGTGACACACTAATGAGTGACTTAATGTTGGTTACTGTGGCTTAGCTCAGGTAGCACACAAAACCAAACCTTTCATCTGCTCAGTCACAGGCTTGTTCTGAGCAATAGACATATGTCAATGACAAAAGCAGAAAGACAATTTTATAGAGGAGTTTACAACATATAAGTATATGTATATATTTATGTGTTTTGTAAATGTACGTACATATTTGTATATATGTTTGCATGTATGTATGTATGTATGTATGTATGTATGTTTGTATATTTCCATGGCATATGGTAAATATTAGTAAGAAATAAGATACAAACTAGAAAAGAAGCTACAATAGTAAACAGTAGGCACAGAGATCCCCTTTGGAAGGTTTTCATTAGTTAAGAACTAAGAGGTAAGGAGGTGACTATATGATATTTGGGCAAAGAGCTTTCCAGGAGAGAGACAGCAAGTGTAAACAGCCAAGAGGGACTTGTTGTATTTGAGGAGTTAAAACTATTGAATAGGTTAAAGTTACTATTGGGTTTCCATGGAAAGAGAAGTTACTTTGAACATGATCCTTCCGGGAATAGACCTTGATGCCAAGAACATGGTGGACTTCTAAATATTACTAAATAAACAAATGTCATTAAATCCCAAATGATACTGTGCTGGGGTTGGACTCAGAAAGACAGGCAGAATTAAAGTGAAGACAGGGAAGGTTAGAGAAGAAAAGTTGAGTACTACAGTTGAGTCACCACAGGTTTGAGAGAACAGGGATGAGGAATGTAATGAAGACTCAGCTCAAAAAGATGTTGAAACAAGATCACAAAGACTTTGCACCTAGGCTGCAGAGCCTGTGTTTTGTTTTAAAAGTGTTTTTGAACCATCATATTTCAAAGGAGAGGAAAAGTGAAGTCATATTAACAACTTAGGGAGCCACTCATGATAAGGTAGCCCTTGTAACACTCTTTTTTTATGATGATTTTCCCATTTTCCTCTCACTTTGACTGGTTCCTATTTTTTTGTTTTGCTTTGTTTTTTTGAGATTATAATTTAATCAAAGCATTCTCCCTTCCTTTTTCTCCCTCCAAACCCTCCATAATACTCCTCCATATTTTCATTCCAATTATTCATGGGTTCTTCTTCTTCTTCTTCTTCTTCTTCTTCTTCTTCTTCTTCTTCTTCTTCTTCTTCTTCTTCTTCTTCTTCTTCTCCTCCTCCTCCTCCTCCTCCTCCTCCTCTTCCTCCTTCTCCTCTTTCTTTTTTCTTCTTATTCTTCTATTATTACATCTACCTGTCTGTTTATCTATCTATCCATGTATGTATGTATGTATGTATGTATGTATGTATGTATGTATGTATCTATCTATCTATCTATCTATCTATCTTCCTATCTATCTATCTATCTATCTATCTATCTATCTATCTATCTATCTATCTATCTTTATATCTATAACCTACCCTCTATGTATTATATTTTATTTTATTATAGTCATAAATTTGTAAATTGTATTTTATATTATATTGATTCAGTTATTTTTCTCATTATTCTTTTCATGTTTAGAATGCAGTTGATCAGTACGATTGCTCTTGTTAACTAGAAAGTAATGTATATTCTTCTTTTTAGAGTGGTGAAGCCTACAAAAGTTAATTTGACCAAGTTAGTTGGTGGTGGGCTGGCCTCCACTGACTTAAATTTCCTTGTTTTATGGCTTATTCATTCAGAAGGATCGGGAAGTATCTTGCCGTGTATTTTCATAA
The DNA here is from genome assembly GCA_902729485.2 of Mus minutoides. Lineage (NCBI taxonomy): Eukaryota > Metazoa > Chordata > Mammalia > Rodentia > Muridae > Mus > Mus minutoides. Next base: position 24,262 of record CACVCL010028036.1, on the reverse strand, counting down.
TTCTTGTAGCTTTCAGGTTTCTTGTCTATTTCAAAGCTCTGCTTTAGGATAAAATCACATTATGAGATACCCTTATGCTTCTTAATATCTCTTTTCTGAAATACATGCCATCTAAGATTAAACTTGATTCTCTTTCTCTGTCTCCCCTCCCGTTTTACTCTTCCTCTCTCCCTCCCACCCATCTTTCCTTCCTTCCTTCCTTCCTTCCTTCCTTCCTTCCTTCCTTCCTTCCTTCCTTCCTTCCTTCCTTCCCCTCTCATCTTTTTCTCTTGTTGTTGATTTTCTTAACCATTTTTTATATTGCAGTTGTTCTGTTTGTGCCTGTGTGTACCTGGCATGTACATGCATGTATGTGGAGGTCAGAGGACAGCCTCTGCTATCTCTTTCCAGACACCTTCAATGCTTTGAGACAGAGTATCTCACTGGCCTGGAATTTCCCCAAGTAGGCTAGGTTGGCCAGCCAGTGAGCTCTGGGCTCGTCCCTGTCTTCTTTTGTGGGACTTGTGTGATGAAAACTGCATACCACAATACTTGTCTTCTAACATGTGTTCTTGTGATTGGACTCAGGTCTTAATGCTTACAAGGCAAATGCTTTACCAATTGTGGCATCTTTCATGCCCTGTGTTGCAACTTTAATAAGTATGATGGTGTTCTCAAATGAGGAGCAGTGAGACTGTTTATTCTATGTGTTTCTGATTCCAAACTCCAATTTAACAAAAGGCCATGGTGAGAAGGGAAACCATCTTTCCTCTGAAAACTGGAACTTTACATGTAATCAGTTTCAAAGAATTGCTTGGCTCAGAAGAGAAAGCCTAAGCTGGTAGTATCAGGAAACTTTCCAGGCTTGTTGTTTTGTTTTGTTTTGTTTTTCTGTTTTTCTCTTTTGCTTTGCCTTTGATGAGTCACAGGCTGGTTGGCCCTTCCCTTAGAGTAGCAAGGCTTTGGACAGTTGACCTGTGGAATGATCAGGAAGCACAAAGAGCAATACACAATATCAGTAAAACTCCTGAGTTGTATACTTCTAGTTCCTGCTGTGGAGCTTATATGGTATAGGTATTATAAATGAAAGTGCATGTGTGTGTTTGTGTGTGTGTACGCACACACACACACACGTGCTTTAGATCTGAAACATGTAACTTGTAGGGCCAGTCACTTAAAGCAACAAAACTGTATCACTATTTAATCTCCATGTGTCATATCAAACATGAAAAACAAGCCTGGAAACATCTAGGTGAGCGCCAACATTGATTACTTTTGGGTATCAGAGAAATTGTTTTCACAAAACTCATAAAAACATTTAAGTGATCATTGTTAAGAGACAAAAGCAAAAAAGAAAAAAAAAAAAGAGAGCTATCCAGGAAATGTAACTTAATACCATCAGAGACAAGAGAATAGAGGAGTAATAAAATACAAAGAGGAGACTTACTAGCTTTTCAGATGAACACTAGTGTGTTGTGCTTGTAGGCACAGCTAATAATATTTACCCAAGAGTCTATCTGCAGCTCACAGAGCATGACATGTACAGTGCCCTGGGTTCAGCACTTAAAAAAAAAATCAAATTCAAATTTGGGCAAAAGGAAAAACAAGAAAAGCACATCACCTAGATCAACCTAAAACTTATTTTAACATTTAGAAGAATACACATAAACATATAGAGAGTTATTAGTAAGTTATTAATGAGTTATATATTATTGGCTACTAAGGACAAAGAAATACTCTTTAAACTTAGAGACTAAGACATGGTTTTAAAATCTCATCCTTAGACATTACACTGTTCAAGTGTGTGACCACACAAAGACATTCTTGGAGACACCTGACTGAAAAGATTTCTTTTTAATATAAGTACTTTTGGGGTTTTAATATCTAAAGATAAGTCTGTATAATGAAAAGGAACTTGAATAACACAACTGCCTCCTTCTTTTGAGTTTTCCAGTGGGCTAGTTTGAAAAAGGTTGTAAACCTAGTAGGCACCTACAGAGATGTGGAGAGAGCACCCACACTCATTGTTACTTCATAGTATTAGTGTTAAGATTCTAAATTTTAAATTAGAACTCATTGAAATTTGAAAATTATCATTAAGTTTTATCCTAGCACATAGTTGGCAGAAATATCTTTAAAGAGCAAATCAATTAGCAAATGTGTCTGCTTTTAAAATGCAAGAATAGCTTACCATTAATAAGTAATTAATGTGCAAATACAAGATGATAAAAATATTATTGCATAGCAGATGTGGAAATTTTATTTTATAATATACAGTCTTGTCTTCAACAAAAATAGAAATCTTAGTTGCTTTCCGCAAGGGAACACTGACTCATCATGATAAAATTATTAGTGTAAATCAACATTATGCTTGATGATGAAATGAAGAGCAAACATCATTAAATTTATGAATGAAGCAGTAGAATCTGTTTTATTATTTAGTTATTGATTTAAAAATTATAACCAGTGCAGTGATATTTAAAAAACCAATGAGCTATAAATATTTGAACAGAGGAAACACAATTGTCAATACTTCATATTATTTAGGAAATTAAAGAGAATCCATTTAACAGTTGTTTGAACTCATATAAAGGTGAAATGAGCCAGTCCATGGACAGTTGAATATACAGAAGTTGATGGGGTTTGTGGAGAAATGTATTTAAACAACAGGAAAATACAATAGTAAGCAATTTCTTTGTTAATAATAAGAAGAACAAAACTTGAAAATATCTATGATTAAGACTATTAAGAGATATAGTTGTATGGGAAATTGCTCATAATATTTATTTGAAATTGGCAGTAATTTAAAATTACTCATATTTTAATGTAAATGTGATTTCAAATATTAGCTTATATAGAAAAATGATTGGACAATACCCATGATAAGTTACTAGGGTTAATTTTTATTATAAAATGCAAAGTAATTTATTATTTTTCTATATATCCATGTATACATATATGTACATATGTATGTAAGTATGTATGTATGTATGTATGTACGTATGTATGAATTTATTTGAGAAAAGGCCTCATATAGCACTAGTTGGCCTTGAATTCCCTATATTGTAGAAGGTGACCTTGAATTTTTATTCTTCCTACCTCTTCTCTGGTTGTCTATATTTTTGTTTCCTTCAACACAAATTACAATTTTTTTCAGAAAAAAATTAGAAGTGCTTTTTAAAATGTAGCAGTATTCCTCATTTTATTTACACAAAACATTTAGAAGTTGGAAGTGCTGGCAGAGTGTCATCTGCAGCTGTCTCAGCAGATTTCATCTGAGAGATTTGTTTAACATTCAGGTTCTTGGATATCCTGTTATGCTCCTTGTAACATAGTGTCTTGATGAGAGACCAAGAACTTGTATTTTAAACAAACACTCTGGGTGATTCTTCCATAAACTAATATTTGAGGACAAGTATGTAAAGGGCTTTGTTCAGCTTGTGCACAAAGATGGTGTTTTGCAGAGCAGAGAAAACGAAAAGCTGTAGTTTCTGAGATTCTATTCTTTCGGAGGGATGGTTTCAAATGCGAGGTTGTAGGCAGCCAGAAAGGTTGCTAAACAGAATAACTGAGACTGAGTAACTTATGAAGGAAAAAATAGAGTATTTGGGTGCGTTACTCATGAAGCCCAAGAACACCACTTTGGCATCTTCTTGGCTTCTGGTGAGGGCTCATGGTGCTTCAGCTTATGATGAATGATGGAAGAGGATGTGGTACTGATGGATGATGGAAGATATGTGGTCCTGCATAGCCATCCGTTTTTTGAAGAACTAAGCTGGTCCCAAAAGAAGGAATCAAGTCTGTAAGATGGGAGGATGTTGATAGAAAGGGCTTTTATGAGAGGCTCCAGTAGTCACATCCTCCTCTCTGATTCTGATCTTAGTTGATGAGGATCCTTTATTTTAACATTATGTGGTTAGGTGTGGCCTTCTTGAATAATTTAGATTGCCTGGGCCCCTACCTTCTTATTAGAAACCACGTTTAGATATAGGATTGTTTTTAGAGACAAAACTATCCAAATCATGACAAAGATGAAGTCAGTTCCCATGGTGTTTTAGTGAGCATTACTATTTCTGTGATGAAACACCATGGCAAAAGATATTTGGGGAGGAAAGGGTTTATTTCAATTACACTTCCATATAATAGTGAGGGCAGGAATTCATGTAGGGCAGGAACCTGGAGGCAGGAGATGATACATAGGCCATGCTGCTTATTAGCTTGTTCCTCGTGACTTGCTCTTCCTGCTTTCTTATAAAACCCAGGACCACCAGCTCATGGGTGACATTGCCTACAATGGGCCAAGCCCTCCCCCATCAATCACTAATTAAGAATGCCCTATAGACTTGTCTACACCCTGATCTTATTGAGATAGTGTTTTTTAAATTGGGGTTTTCTTCTCTCAGATGACTTCAGCTTATGTCAAGTTAACATAACACTAGCCAGTATATACACCCAAGACACTTCTTCATGTACTAGGGAGAACACACGTTGCCTGAGTTACTAGGAAATAGGAGGCAACTTCTCACTAACCTGTTGACTTACCTCATTCAGTGTAAGCTCTCTAAATGTCAGCTTCTGTGATACGGCACTGTCTGTCAAGTTCTCTCTTGTGTCTCCAGCACATAACACAATGCCTGGAGTATTATAGAAACACTGTCAATATCTGTTTAAGGAACAAATATGTGCTAACCTATGGTCTCCCAGGTATGTAATAAACTTTGGTGCCCTAAGAAATCACCTGAGAAGCAAGTCTTGTTCATTTCTCTCTCTCCCATACTGCACCTCCTCCTTGCATTACCCAGTAATTAACCTAGATTTCCAAGAATCCAGAGGGCTTTATTGTTAGGAAATTGCAGGTTCCTCTTATCCATGAGACATATGGGATATTGTTGGAACTTGACTTTTGTAGATTTGGTTATGGTACCTAAGAATATTTGAGTTTATCTCCTAAAAAGCAATGATGAATGGACCCTTTAGGACCAATAGCGATGGTTCTGCATTAAGAGAAGAGTGTGGCCCTCCTTCAATGGGAATGATGCTTGAAGATACAATTATATACCCTGTAAAGCTGAGTCACTAACTTGAAATTACTTTGTATTAGTTCCTTATTACTGCTATAACAAGTTATCAGACATGTCAGCACTCAAAAAATGACAACTAACTGCAGGTTGGAAATTTACTGGACTGGTATCCAGATGCTGAGCTGGCTAGATTTCAATTTGGAACTTATAAGGCATGATGGTTTTCCTTTCCTTCCAGTTTCTGGAAAGGGCCAGCATTCCTTGGCTTGCGGGTGCTTCCACTTTTCAAAGATATCAGCCTTGGGCCTTTTGGACCCTTCCTCTGACATTAATATTAGTTGAGAAAAGTTCTATTTTAGTACCATGTGATTAGATGGGGGTCTACTGAATAAATCCAGGTCTTCATGTGATTGAATAGACAACTGAAGTGAACCACATCTACTAATCTCCCTTTACCAAGTAAACACACACACACACACACACACACACACACACAGAGAGAGAGAGAGAGAGAGAGAGAGAGAGAGAGAGAGAGAGAGAGAGAGAGAGAGAGAACACATCATAATTCCACTTACTATAGGCCTCAGAGGATACCTGTATTTTAGAAATTTTTAAGGCCCAGGAGTGGTATAGCTGGGACCTCAGGTAGTCCTGTGTCCAATTTTCTGAGGAACTGCCAGACTGATTTCCAGAGTGGTTGTACCATCTTACAATCCCACCAGCAATGGAGGAGTGTTCTTCTTTCTCCACATCCTTGCCAGCATCTGCTGTTACCTGAGTTTTTGATCTTAGCCATTCTGACCGATGTGGGGTGGAATCTCAGTGTTACATGCGTCTATTATGTTCATAGAAGCCTTATTTATAATAGCCAGAAGCTGGAAAGAACCCAGATGTCTTTCAACAGAGAAATAGATACAGAAAATGTGGTACACTTATACAATGAAGTACTACTCAGCTATTAAAAACAGTAACTTCATGAAATTCTTAGGCAAATGGATAAAACTTGAAAATATCATCCTGAGTAAGGTAACTCAATCACAAAAGAACACACATGGTATGCACTCACTGATAAGTAGATATTACCCCCAAAGCTAGGAATATCCAAGATACAATTCATAGACTACATGTAGCTCAAGAAGACCAAAGTATGAATGCTTCAGTCCTTAGAAGGGGGAACAAAATACTCATGGGAGGAAATACGGGGACAAAGTGTGGAGCAGAGACTGAAAGAAAGGCCATCCAAAGACTGCCCCACCTGGGGATCCATCCCATATACAGTCACCAAACCCAGACACTATTGTAGATTCCAGCAAGTGCTTGCTGACAGGAGCCTAATAGAGCTGTCTCCTGTGAGGCTCTGCCAGAGCCTGACAAATACAGAGGTGGATGCTCATAGCCAACCACTGGACTGAGAGCATGTGTTCTCCAATGGAGGGGTTAGAAAGGACTGAAGGAGCTGAAGGGGTTTGTAACCCCATAGGAAGAACAACACTATTAACCAACTAGACACCCCCCACACACAAGCTCCCAGGAACTAAACCACCAACCAGAGTACACATAGAGTGACCCATGGCTCCAGCTGCATATGTAGCAGAGGATACCCTTGTCAGGCACCAATGAGAAGAGAGGCCCTTAGTCCTGTGAAGGCGTGCTGCCCCAGTGTAGGAGAATGTCTGGGCCAGTAGGCAGGAGTGGGTGGATGGGTGGGGGAACATTTTCATAGAAGCAGGGGGTGGGGGGTTGGGATATGGTGTTTCTGGAGGAGAAACTGGGAAAGGAGATAACATTTGAAATGTAAATAAAGAAAATATCCAGTAAATGAAAAGAAAAAGGAGAGAAATGTTTAAGGCAGTTGATGAGATGCATAAATGTTTCTTTGTCCACTACAGAGAATCTTTGTCTGTTTGCTATTATTAGACAAATTGTTGACACTAAATGCCAGGGGTTACACAGAATGTACTGCATGGATAAGAGAAGACTTGAAATGTTAGGTCATCAACATGATGCTTCATTTGGCTAAAGAAATCTAAGCTGGGATTCTGTTCTTCACATAAGGAACTGGGAGAAGCAACTCTTCTCTTGTCAATCACTGAGCATCTCTCTTTGGTCATTGGCCACCCGTTACCTATTAGTATCACTGAAGGTTACTTGATGTGATTTGGGGTCTATGAACTGTTAGACAGTGCAGATTCCAATCCTGAGATTTTTTTTTTTTGAGCTAGGTGTTAGAACTAACTCACTTCCAGCTGCATCTGTTTTGAACATAAGGCAAGACAAGATACCAGACTTCAATATTATCAAGGTGCATTAATGATGAACCAGAACCAAACATACAAGACTCCAGCAATTTGCCTAGCATTTAATTAGGACATAGAAAGGCGACCTGCTGATGTATTTGCTCAGTGTGTCAGTATCTGCAGAGGAACATTAATAACATGAGAAGAGAATGACCTATATTTGTCTGAGTATGTAAATAATAAAGTCCTTCTGCCAAAACCCAGAAACTGTTTATAGTCTGTGGAGGATTTCATAGAGAACTATTTTTATCATGTATTTTCTCTGTATCTTGTGTAAATACCACATGGAGAAGATTATGTGCAAGCAGGAATTAGTTAGCATTAAAACAGGATGTGCTCATGAAGTTTTCAACAATGATAGCATTTTCCAAATGATATGCTGTCAAAGGCCTTCATGACTGCAGAGGTATGCTAATGTGGAGAGGGGGTATGTGCCTAAATATTTTCTGTACCCTTCTTTTATATGCAAATGTGGTGAATATAGAAATGAATTCTTCCCTGCATGAGGGATGTGCATGTTGTATGTATGTTGTGTGTGTGTGTGTGTGTGTGTGTGTGTGTGTGTGGAGGGAGTACATCTCATGCATACATACTCATAGTTGCCTATGAGCATTTGTTGATTTTCTTTTTCTACAATGGACAGTGAATTTCACTATGAGACACTGAAGCTCTCCTTTATATTCCTGAATATTTCTGCAGGGACACCAGCTGTTGGCAAACTTACCTGCTAGCCTGTGATAGTAGTTAATAGAGGAACAGTGATTAGCCTCAATTTACCACTCCCCACCACCACCATGTTGTCCATGCCTCTTTGAAAGTCTTGGAGCTTCTAGTCTAAATACTTCTATCATCTTATCTATAAAACAAAAGTAAAATAAGACTTGTTTCCCAGGATCATTGAATTAAGTCCTATTTGATCTGAGAACAGTACCTGTCATTAGCTATGCACTATGCTAGTTACCCCACTACTATACATATCTGAAGATTAAATATTTTACATTTTTATAATGGGTTGTGTAAATGACATTATGGTCAAATGAATTCCTTTTGGAAGTGCTTAGGAAAGCTGTGTATTTGATAGAAGATGTCAGAAATGGTACAAATGGTGGAATGGCACTTTTTCTTTGTGTATTTGTCTCTCCCTTTCTTTCAGATGGCTGGCTACCCCTGCTTCTCTTCAGTGCTTCCTTAATGAACGATGGCATCATAGAACACAATTCTTCCCTACCTTTTTACACAGAGCTCGGGCTTCGGATAACTGTGTGGGGCCCTAGAGTTAAGCACCCCAAATAAAACAAATTCCTTAAGGGATGATGCTTCAATATGATACTGAAATATGAAAACAAATACAAACTCTCTAAAGAGTAAGATGTTGAACAAAAAAAGGAATAATTTTTACTTCTTGATATTTTTTTTCTTCTGGTTCAGCCTTCAGTGTTTCCTGGCATTACACTGAATAATACACCATCTATGTAAAACTTCAAAGTTTCCAGTAATACATGAATAGTAATAGTGGTCAGCACTGACATACCTATGTGCTTACTACTGTCGGTATTTTGAGTAATGTAGCTTAAGTAATATAAAGCCAGCCATTTGTTTATCATTAACTTGAAGGCCAGTAATTTATAATATCTAGTGTTTAGTTCACTGTGATTCATCATAGATAGCTTGACCTGGAGCAGGGCTTATGGTCCGATTTTCACAGCTTCTTCACCTATGTTTCCCTTAAGATCCGTGGACCACCAAGGCTTATGCCTCGTAGGTGGTTTTGTAAAGATGCAGGCTTCGAGGCATCATGCAGACCTGTCAGTCAGTGACTGGTAAGGAGGTTTGGAAGCTGCCCCTGACCAACTTTGCTTCCTTCCCTTTCAATTTACTTTCTCTTCCCACAATTCCATTCTCCAAGTTACAAAGACTATTAAGTGTTTTCTCTGCCTGGGATTTATTCATACTTATTGGTTCTTGACTTCCAAACTCTTGTTTTCTGTCTTCAGAGTGACCTCTGATGACCTCTGGCTGTGTGGACTCTTTTTTTTTTTTTTTTTTTTTCCATACTGCATTCTGGAAACTCACCAGGCATAAGCTGGTTCTGAACTCCTGTTCTCCTCTTGTTGGCATTACCGGTTTTCAAACATTTATACTTAGTCTTTTTTTCTCTGTTTGTTTAAAGTAGAGAGGTCTGGTCTGCCATTGGACATCCCTTAAGAATAGTATCTTTTAAACATTTAGGTCACTGTGTGTATGATGTAATCTTTACCACAATCCTTCCATTCTCACACATTAGCAAACATAGACCCACAGAGAGAAATTAAATAATGCTGAACAATGACATGACACGGAAGTCAAGGGCATGGGAAAGAGCAGAACCCTGGATTCTCCTTCATCGATGCACTCCTGACCTCTGTGCACTTCCATGTTGACATCTATAATATGATTACTATATAATTCATGGAGCTGTTCTATAAACCACAGGGTAGTAACAGCCAGGTGCTCAGAGCAGTTTGTACAAGTCCTTAATTCTCAACAACTATTATTCCTGAAGCCACATGTATATGGTAGTGAAGGCCAATGGAATTTCTTTAACTCTAAGATCATGATTTCCATGTTTCTGGGCCTCTCAGAACCAAAATCATTAACAAGATGCTCTAATGACTGAGCTTCTGGCAACAAATAGAAAGTCTATATTCTCTTTCAATGTGAATGCCTTAGGATTCAAGAATATTAAAAAATAGAATTACACCCCTATAAACTGACCCAGTGATTCCCAAATCAGTTTGGGAGCAGAGACTTGGGTCTTGTAGGATAACATAAGGGCTGAGGGTTTAGCTCATAGGCTCATAAGCTCATAGGCTCAGTTAGCTCTGCTCCTTTACAGAGGTCAATCTTTGGCAACTTTGGTACACAATTAAGGATAGATGTCCTGGGTCTATATCTTTTCTCTTTTACATCCCAAATCACTGTTTTGTCTCGTGCATACTCTATACTTCTCAAGTCACAGTCAACTTATAGCTCATATGACTATTGGAAATGATACCCTTGACTGAATTATGATGCTTAGGGAAGCTGAACTATTTACCTGTAATTTCCATTCATTGCATGTGTGTGTGTGTGTGTGTGTGTGTGTGTGTGTGTGAGAGAGAGAGAGAGAGAGAGGCATGCATGTGAATGTGTCATTTACATATGGAAGCCAGTGGAGAACATTGATATTGTCTTCATTTGCCACCTACCTTATTGACGTGAGACGGAGTCTCTCTCTGAAATGGACAGTCACCATTTTGGCTTGGCTCACTGGCCTTGCTTCTGGGATTCCCTTGTGTCCCCACCATGCTGCAGTTACAGGTATGAACTGCTGTGCTTGGCTCCTCACACAGGTATTAAAGACTTGAGCTCAGGTCCTCACGTTTGGATAGCAAGTTCTCTTAACCCTCTGAGCCTTGTTCCAAGCTCTGCTGTGTGGATAGCCAATGAAATGGTCATCTCCTTCAGGTAGTTGTGCTTCCTCTTAGACAGTTTAGAAACAGAGTTAAAAAAAAAAAGACATTGTCTCTTCTTCATGAAGAAAACTAAAAGAAGGATTCGATGGGGTCAAACTTTACCTTACATTTCTTAAGATGATTTGGTATACTGAATGCTGAAGCTTCTGTAAAAGCTCCTAGTGCTGAAGGAAGAGAACCAGTGATGGATTACTGAACTCCACTCCCACCCTTCATTTCTCCCCAGCTGGCTCCATTGCTATGTTCTTCGGTAACTGTCTGTTTTTTTCTTACCAACATGGTCATTTTATTCTCAGAATTTCTGTTGATGTGACTTTCCCATCAACAGGATATTTTTTTTCAGGTCCATTCTGTTTTTTTTTTTTTCTTGTAATCTAGGGTCACTTTGGGTCTTTAAGGGTTTAATTTTCTTTTAATTTCTTCATTTCTTTTGTGTCTCTGTCATTTCCCTGGGTGATTCCATCTGGATGGAATTTCTTCGCTTTAATTACAAGTCACCAGTGTTCTTCATATCCTGCTCCCCAAGAGATGAGGAACAGCTGGCCCTTCCACGAGGTAGGGAGGTACTGGGAAGGCTCACCACCCCCCCAGCCCCAATGCTGAGAGGCCATGTCAGGAATGCACTGTGTTTAAATGTGAGTCCCGCTGTTTGTTTATCTGCGTTTGGAGGCCTGACCTTAGCTAAAGTGAAACCTGATGAAAAAGAGGCAAGACTCATATCCTAGCCACTCAGTTTTGTTTTCTTGGCCCACTGAGTACATTTCCCCCAACTCTCTGGCATTTCATTTGAAAATTAATTTGGAGCAAGTTTTCTTTTGCATATCTAAAAACAAATGCATTGGGGGCTTTCAGGGTTTTTGCAAATGCAGCTTTTCCAAATGGTTAACTTGGTGCTATGAGGAGAACAGAAAGGCTGAGGTTTTAAAACCCCTTTTCTTCTGGAATGGTGGAACTTAGTGGATATTTGAAAATAACCTTAAGGCAAAGATGCATTCCAAGTGGACAATGAAGGCATCTTCTTTTGGGATTATCACAGTTACTGTATATCACAATATTCACAGATACCACTGAAACATTAAGATATTCTCATTGGATACTTTTAATTCCCTGGTGAATTAAACCCAAATGAAGTAACCCTCCAGATGCTAGTATGTGCCTGTGCAAATAGGGGCAGCAAGATCCAAGGGAAATGTCAAATGGCATGATGTCATCCTCCTGGTTCCTGAGAACAGTGGATGCTGTGGTCCTCTTGCCTTTGCCACTGCTGAGTTTCTTCAAACATTTGACGTAGAGACCTTTAAGTGGTAAATAGTAGAGAGACTCCTGAAGTCTTGGTTAAATTTACTCTGTTTACTATGTTTCCCTGGCCTCTTCTAGGTCACATGTCAGGTTTATAGTTGGGAACAAGCTCTCTTCCCACCAAAAATCCAATATGTGTAGTTGTAGGTCTCAATTGGATCTAGGAAGTTGCCATATTCATTATAAGTAGAGAAATATGTGTTCATTCCCTTATTGACATTTTATGTGTGTCTTTATGAGGTGTCCACAGCAGCTGTTTGCAATGAAAATAACACATCAGAATATGTTGATAAACACACACACACACACACACACACACACACACACACACACATACACACACACATTATCACACTCACACTGATTTCTAAGTCTTGCTTAAGATCTACTGAAAGCAAAGTTTTGGAGATGAGCAGCTCTGGGATTGATCTTTTGTCTTTATCATTGCTTATGTGTAAATGGGCATGCTTGTATCAGGGAGTATGTGTGAAGATCTGAGGACAAGTTGGTGGTTTTTACATCCACCGTGTAAGTTTCATAGACCAGACTCAGGCCATCAACCTTGATAGCATGTGTGCTTATCCATTGAGCCATCTTGCTGGTCTTGAGCTTCAATTTTGGCTCTTTAAGTCACCTAGAGAAGCATCCAGGACCGAGCAGCATAGAATATATAAGCATATATAAGAAAGTTCAGCTTTTATTTTAGCAGCTTCAGTATTATATTCATAGTTTACAAAATCATCAAAACAATCCAATTATTTGTCCAAAACTCATCCTAGAATGTTCCAATAGGTTTTCAGATAGACTTTAAAATTGTGCTAATCTATTTTTGAAGCTCTTTTATGCTAATTTTTCTTCTTCTTCTCCCTTTACTCTCCCTCCCCCCTTTTCCCTCAGTCTGTTTCCTGTCATCTTCTTGTGTTCTTTATCGTTTACACCATATTCTAGGAAATGAAGGAAAGAGTGTACAGGTCTCACCAACTTCTTGCCAACCATAATGAACCTATTCTTCTTGGAAACATTTCCACTTAGAGAAGGTTTTGTACTCACTGAGTTGACAAACCTTGGTTTGGTATCCGTGGACCAATGGAAATATTTATATATTTTTGAAATGTGTCATTTTAAAGAATGCCCTAGGATTTGCCTGCGAATATGAAAACCTGCTGTCCGTGTTTACATTTCCAGACCCAGACACGACCCCGGCACACAAGGCATCTGCTTTTAATTTTATGTCTTCTTGAACTTAATGTCCATCCTCCTGAAATAGGGTCAAGAGGAGTTCCACCAACAGCAAATGTGACATGGAGGTAATTATCACAGTGGCTCTGGTTAAGAGCTGGCAGGATTTACAAAATTTTCTTCCTGGAATATTGAGAACCCGGATAATATCCTTTCTCCTCTGACTCATTTTTTTTTCTCTAGATTAGGCATGGAAGAAAGAGGCTATGTGTAGATATACTTTGCGAAAAGAAAAAAAAATCATTTAAGAATTGATATAATATAATACAAAGTATGTTTCTGTCAAAATAAAAGGGACATACAGTTTTAAATTCAGGACTTCCATGAAATGTTATAGAATTGAATTAGGATTTTAGAGTAGATGTTGAGGATAGATGAATGATAAGAAGTTCCCAGTTGGTGCTCAGTTCCATCTCTAGGAGGGAGTCAGAGGTAGTTGCTGGGCTCTGTTTGTATTGTCTTCTCTTGTAGACTCCAGGTGCCAAAAATAGTTGCAGGGACATGGGTTGACTATTCTGTGGTCAGAGGGATGGCCAGAACAAGACAGCCTGTGCTTTTGGAAAGAGAAGTATGACATGGGAGCTTGAAGCTGAAATCCTACACCAGCACCCTGGAGCCATTCCATCAACCCAGTTGGTGAAAAGGATGTGGACAGGTGCATTGCTGATCGTGACGAGGTCTCAGTAATGGAAAGAGACCTCCCAGTGACAAATACATACAACCAGACAGTCTATACAAACCAGGACCCCTCAGAGCTCCAGTCACAGTAAGCTCTCCATGTGGAATGCATGAATTCCCAACTACCAGAGTGACAGTTGTATCAGGGAAGCTTGGGCCAGGACTCTCAGATAAGGATTCTATAGGGTGTGAAGTCTCCACACAGAAAGAAGGACACAGCGACTATATTTGTTTGGATTGCTAAAAGGAGTAGTTCTCTCCTCACCTTTTGAGACGACTACAAAAGACAATAGAGAAGGAGGAGGAGGTGGTGGTGTGTGTGTGTGTGTGTGTGTGTGTGTGTGTGTGTACCACATTATTTCTAAATAGGAAGAAACAATAACTAAACCTGTAATACCTTATATTTCATATTTCAGGTTTCATTAATTTTATTTACATGCTCACACTGAGATTTTTCACTTGTACTGCACTTGAACAGATTTTGTGCCTATTTCTCTTCACTCTACCTACTCCATGTTTCTAGTACTCCTATGTCTAACTCTCACTCCTGGTTTTTGCCCTTTCCCCCTTTCCAAGTCCAGTCTTATTTTACTATCCAGTTATTACTGCCCTTAGCACTACACAATTATAAGTTCCCCCAATCATTACTCTGATCCACCACCATCTCTCTACCTCATTGATGGCATATACGAGGTCCAAAGGGGTCTTTGCTGTCAAACCATTGCTCCTATTTCAGTAGTCAACCTCCCACTAAATAGAAGTAGGAAGCACAAGTCCCCGTAGATACAACTTTTCAGGATGAGAAATCACATAAGATAAAGAAAACCACTGAAAAAGTAAGGAGACAAGAAAAATAAACAACAGTAGGACACTTCCATCCCCGGGCACAAAACTCAGAAAGGAAAGACAAAAAGTGGGAAGGGCAGATCACTAGGAGATTTAGATAAGTCCACAACTTCTTAGTACAAAGAAACAGTGAGCCATAAAGATCTTTCACTTGCTTGGTTAGAGTCACACCAAGTTATTTTATATTATTTGTGACTATTGTGAAGGGTATTGTTTTCCTAATTTTTTTCTTAGCCGGTTTATCCTTTGAGTAGAGGAAGGCCACTGATTTGTTTGAGTTAATTTTATATCCAGCCACTTTGCTGAAGTTGTTTATCAGGTTTAGGAGTTCTCTGGTGGTATTTGGGGGGGGGGTCATTTAATTATACTATCATATCATCAGCAAATAGTGATATTTTGACTTCTTCCTTTCCAATTTGTATCTCTTTGACCTCCTTTTGTTGTCTGATTGCTCTGGCTAGGACTTTGAGTACTATATTAAATAGGTAGGGAGAGAGTGGCCAGTCTTGTCTAGTCCTTGATGTAATGGGATTGCTTCAAGTTTCTTTCCATTTAGTTTAATGTTGGCTACTAGTTTGCTGAATATTGCTTTTACTATATTTAGGTATGGGCCTTGAATTCCTAATCTTTCCAAGACTTTTACCATGAAGGGGTCTTGAATTTTGTCAAATGATTTCTCAGCATCTAATGAGATGATCATGTGGGTTTTTTAAGTTTGTTTATATAGTGGATCACATTGATAGATTTCTGTGTGACAAGAACCTCAAGTCAAGAAAGAAATCAAAGAATATCTCGGAAGATGGAAAGATCTCCAATGCTCTTGGATTGGCAAGATTAATGTAATAAAAATGGCCATCTTTCCAAAAGCAATCTACAGATTCAATGCAATCCTCATCAAATTCCAACTTAATTCTTCATAGAGTTAGAAAAAGCAATTTGCAAATTCATTTGGAATAACCAAAAACCCAGGGTAG
Source organism: Mus minutoides (assembly GCA_902729485.2). NCBI lineage: Eukaryota > Metazoa > Chordata > Mammalia > Rodentia > Muridae > Mus > Mus minutoides. The sequence continues at coordinate 8,435 of CACVCL010028036.1, read as the reverse complement.
TGAAAACTATCTTCAACAATAAAAGAACTTTGGAGGAATCATCATCTCTAACTTCAAGCTGTATTGCAGAGCAATAAGTTATAAAAACTGCATGCTAATGGTACAGAGACAGGCTGGTAGATCAATTGAATAGAATTGAAGACCCAGAAATGAACCCACACATTTATGGTCACTTGATCTTTGATAAAAGAGCTAAAACCATCCAGTGGAAAAAAGACAACATTTTCAACAAATGATGCTGGTTCAACCGGCAGTCAGCATGTAGAATGCAAATCTATCCATTCTTATCTCCTTGTTCAAGGCTCAAGTCTAAGTGGATCATGGACCTCCACATAAAACCAGATACACTTAAACTAATAGAAGAGAAAGTGGGGCAGAATCTCAAACACATGGGCACAGGGGAAAAATTCCTGAACAGGACACTAATGGCTTATGCTAAGATCAACTATAGAAAAATGGGACCTCATAAAATTGCAAACCTTTATAAGGCAAAAAACCCTATAAGAAGGACAAAATGGCAACCAACAGGTTGGGAAAAGATCTTTACCAATCCTACATCTGATAGAGGGTTAATATCCAATATATAAAGAGAATTCAAGAAATTAGACTCCAGAGAATTAAATAACCCTATTAAAAATGGGATAGAGAGTTAAACAAAGAATTCTCAGCTGAGGAATATTGAATGGCTGAGAAGCACCTAAAAATGTTCAACATCTTTAGTCATCAGGGAAATGAAAAAAAAAAAAAAACAAACCTGAGATTCCACCTCATACCAGTCAGAATCTAAGTTCAAATTTTCAAGTGACAGTAGATGCTGGCAAGGATGTGGAGAAAAAGAAACACTCCTCTTGCAAGCTGATACAATTACTCTGGAAATCAGTTTGGTGGTTCCTCAGAAAATTGGACATATTATTACCTGAGAACTCAGCTATATCACTCCTGGGCATATACCCAAAAGATGCTCCAACATATAACAAGGACATGTGCTCCACTATGTTCATAGCAGACTTATTTATAAAAGCCAGAAGCTGGAAAGAACCCAGATGTCCTTGAACAAAGGAATGGATACAGAAAATGTGGTACATTTACAAAATTGAGTACTACTCAGCTTTTAAAACCAACGACTTTATGAAATTCTTAGGCAAATGGATGGAACTTGAAAATATCATCCTGAGTGAGGTAACCCAATCACAAAAGAATACACATGGTATACACTCACTGATAAATGGATATTAGCCCAGAAGCTTGGAATACCCAAGACACAATTCACAGACCACATGAAGCTCCAGAAGGAAGACCAAGGTGTGAATGCTTTGGTATTTCTTAGACAGGGGAAATATGGAGACAAAGTGTGAAGCAGAGACTGAAGGAAAGGCCATCCAGAGACTGCCCTATCTGGTAATCCATACCATATGCAGTCACCAAACCCAGACACTATTGTGGATGCCAAGAAGTGTATGCTGACAGGACCCTGATATAGCTGTCTCCTGTGAGGCTCTGCCGGAGCCTGACCAGTAAGTACAGAGGCAGATGCTCACAGCCAACCATTAGACTAAGCACAGAGTCCCCAATAGAGGAGTTAAAGAAAGAACTGAAGGATCTGAAGGGGTTTGCAACCCCATAGGAAGAACAACAATATCTACCAACCAGACCCCTCAGAGCTCCCAGGGTCTAAACCACCAACCAAAGAGTACACATGGAGGGACCCATGGCTTCAGCCACATATGTAGCAGAGTATGGCCTTGCAGGGCATGAATTGGATGAGAGACCCTTGGTCCTGTGAAGGCTTGATGCCTCAGTGCAGGAAATGCCAGGGCAAGGAGGGGGGTTTGGGTGGGTGGGTAGGATAACACCCACATAGAAGCAGGGGAAGGGGTGATGAGATATGGGGTTCCTGGGGTGTGGGGGGGAACTGGGAAAGTTTGAAATGTAAACAAAGAAAATATCCAATAAAAATACACAAAACAAAACAAAACAAAAAAAGAAACACAGTGAGCTCACTACAATGCTAGAAAAGGATTGCAGAGTCTATTTTTTTATTGGTTATTTTGTGTATTTATGTTTCAAATGTTATGCCCCTTTCCTGTTTTCCCTGCACAGCCCCATTTTCCCCTCCCCTCCCTCTGCTTCTATGAGCAAGTTCCCCAACCCACCCACTCAGGCCTTAGCATTCCTCTAAGCTGGGGCCAAGGGCCTCTGTTCTCATGGATACCAGATAAGGCAATTCTCTGCTACATAAGCAGCTGGAGCCATGGGTCCCTCCATATGTACTCTGGTTGCTGGTTTAGTCCCTGGGATCTCTGGGAAGATTCTGATTGGTTAATAATGGTTTTTTTTTTTTTTTTATGAAGTTGTAAACCCCTTCAGCTCCTTCAGTCCTTCTTCTAACTCCTCCATTGCAGTCTGCATGTTCATTCTGATGGTTGGCTGTCAGCATCCTCATATGTATTGTTCAGGCTCCGGCAGACCTTCTCAGTGGACTTTTAAACAAAAGGATCAATGGTCTGTCTCATAGAGTACTCAAATACACAGATGAACAAAATAAAAAAAATCAATTTATCAACCAGACAAGAAAGTAGATAAAAATTTTCATCATTGGAGGAGAAAATCAAATATCTAGCAGAAAAAAAAAAAAAAAAAAAAAAAAAAAAAAAAAAAAAAAAAAAAAAAAAAAAAAAAAAAAAAAAAAAAAAAAAAAAAAAAAAAAAAAAAAAAAAAAAAAAAAAAAAAAAAAAAAAAAAAAAAAAAAAAAAACAAAACCTCTCAACTTGAGACTGAAAATGAACCAGACAGAAATGCATGAGAGAGTCACATGATCAAATAAAAACACACTAGAAAAACTATCACTAATAATTCCAAACAGAGGAATGAATTTCTAGGGTAGAAGATAAAGCTGAGACATTAACACATTCAGATATATACGTAAGAAAAAAGATGAATGACCCCACCAAAAGACTCTCTGATGTATGGTGAGGTAAACGCTAAAGATACAGGCAAGTTATTCAGATAAGTTATCGTACAAAGCTACCCAGACATAAAGAAGAGGACACTGATGCACAGTAGGCGTTTAGAACCCCAAACAGACGTAAGCAGAACAAAGACTATGATGCCACAAAATGTCAGAAACATAAAGCAAAGAAACAATATCAAAACCTGTAGGAGAAAAATGCCGTATCAGCCACAAATGCATTGTGACAACCTCAGCTCTCTCATCAGCAACCCTAAAATCCCAGAAAGCAAGAAATGATATATTTTATGCCCTGAAAATAAGTGCCAACAAAACAAAGTTATCTGATAAATTTTTGTGAGAAATATGGCTATGATAAAATAAACACAAATTGAGGCAAGTTGTAAACAAAGCCCCACACCACTGCAAGATCTTTAAATGAATGCTATGCACAAAGGAAAAAGAGACAGCCTCATCTCTGAGAGCAGGAAATCAGAATACTTTTCATAAGAGGAAGAAACAAAGAGGGAGCTTGTAAGCAATCCAATATGTTCATCACGGTAAACCAGGAAAGCCTCAGAAATCACAGAGACAGGGAACAGCACGAGCAAGAGCAAGAAGGGAACCAAGCAGAACAATAACCAACAAAACTATAGGAAATAACAAACTCCACACAATAGGTTTAAATGCAAATGACCTCAGTTTGCCCTTTAAAAGATGCAAAGTTGCTGAGTTGACTAAAATGCAAATGTCAACTATTCCTGGTAACTAACAACAGCAGCAGCAACAAAATTACTCACAGCCGAGATATCTACAAACTGAGACTCAAGGTTTGGAGGTCCATCTGTCAAGTGAATTGAAGATGAGAACAAGCTGACACAGCTAACTTGGAAACTAATAACACAGACTGCAAAGAACTACCCAGAAGAGATAGCAGGAGCTACTGTATATTAATAAAGGGTACCATTCTAGAGGGTTCAAAATCAACACTGAATTGTGAAAAGTGAGGGCAACAGGCAGAGTTGGAGAGGAAGGAGCACAGAGGACAGAATGAATGACTCAAAGTACAATGACCCTAACCCTAACCCTAACCCTAACCCTAACCCTAACCCTAACCCTAACCCTAACCCAAACAGATGCTTGACAATACAGTGCTTAAACCCTCTTCTTTTTGCACTAACCCACACAATTAACTTATAGTTAATAGAAACTAAATTGCATAAAAATTAGATAGGTCTTGATAGAATAATGTGGAAGCTTACAGTACCCAACTCTAGCCCTTCAGGAAGTCATCCAAATTAAAAATCAGCAAAGAAACCAAGAGAGAACTAAGCCATATACTGCAGAGCAAATAGGTTTAATGGGTATCTATAGAATATTCCATTCAGCAGATAAAGAATACATATTGTTCTCAGCAGCTCACAGAACCTAACTGATCCCATTATGGGCCACAGAGCAAGCGTTAACAAGTATAAAAGAACAGAAATTATTCATTGTATTTGCTCAGATCAAAGCGGAATAAAGCTACAAATCTAAAAGCAAGTGGAACTACCAAAAACTCCACAAACCTTAGGAGACCAATCAATGGACTTTTGAATGAACAGTGGGGCATTGAAGAAGCAGGTAGGGTTGTTTTTATAAATTCCTATAATCAAATGGAAACAATAACATAACTTAGCAGGACCCCTGCCACACAGATGAAGCAGTTTAAGAGCCATCTTAATAGTTCTAAGTGCTTACATTAAAAAGAAAGGTCACAAATAAAAAACAAAACAAAGCAAAACAAAAACCTAAAGATTTGCCTCAGGTTCTAGAAAAGCAAAAATGAGCCAAACACAAATGCAATAGATGGTAAAATGTAGTAATAATTAGGGCAGAAATGAATGAAATAGAAAGCAAAAATGAATATAGAATTATCCAAATACAGAATTGGTTTTCTGAATTGATAAACAAGATCAACAAACTCCAGCCAAACTAATCAATAGAAAGATAGAAAAGCCCTAAATTAATAAAATTATAAAAGTGGTGTATTAAAACAGACTTCAATGTAATACAGAGAACCATTAATAAATATTTTGAAATGTTATATAGCAAAAATATGGAAAATATAAAAGAAATGGATAAATTACCAAATAGTTGGAAAATATAGAAGAAATGGATATATTCCTTAAAATATATGACCTATCAAAATTAAATGNAAAAATAAAGGGAGATACCTGATATTGACCGCTGATTTCCACAGACATGTATGTATGGGTAAGCACATTTTCATACACAAACACAAATAAATAAATAAACAAACAAGAAAGGAAAACCTTCTTTGCTCATGGATCAGCAGAATTAATACTGTAAAAATGTCTATGTTACTAAAAGTAATTTATGTGTTCAATACAACTCCTGTCAAAATATCAATGGTATTCCTCACTAAAATAGAAAAAAAAAATCCAAAATTCATACAGAATCACTAAAGTCCCCAAGTAACTGAAAGAATAGCACTGGGGATGACATAGTACTTACTGTCAAGTTATTCTGCAGAACAATGGTAACAAAAGCAGTATAGGATGGGCATATGTAGATCAGTGATACTGGATGAAGGAAAGGCCCAGAGGGATGTAGTGACTCCTGCAGAATTTTTACAAAGGTGTCAAAACATGGAGTGGAATGAAGTACCATCTACAAATGGTGCTAGAAAAACTGAATAGGCAATATAGAGTAAAATGGGATCCATAAAAATCAATTCAAAATGGATCAAAGACCAATTAGATAAGATCTGAAACTTTGCGGTTCCAGAGGAAAAGTCAGGGAAAATAAGAACAGCTTTAAAAGGATGCCAGCATTAAAGGGATTAACTCCCAGAGTTGAAAACTGGGATGACATACATGAAAGTGACAATCTCTTTACAAAAGTCCCATCCAGCTGTGAAGCCTGAGAACCAGCACTGTAAGATGTTCCTTAAAGCACTCAAAGTGGCATTCATGCCCTGGTGTGACCAACAGCTGTCTAACTGGATCTGAGATTCTCTCAATAGGAAGGCTTTCCTGCCAGGGACTATAAAACCTAGTCAACCTGGACCATTGCTGCTGAGCTCATAGAACCTAGAGGAGAACCTACTACCACCATTTTTTTTAAACCAGCAAAATGCCTTCCAATACTCACTTTTACATCCACAGATATAACTTTTACTCCCCATCAGCAAAGCTTCATTTTGCAACAAAGACCATCACAGAAAGCCACAACTAATCAAAATAAAAAAAAAAAACAAAAACGGACCATGGGGTGTCTGGTACCAGTTAATACATCTACAGTACAACTCCTACATCTGAGGCTTATGGAACATGACAGAAGAGAAGATGGAAAGGTTATAAGAGCCAAAGACCAGATGTATGCTGCAAGGTGTCTTCTATATAGGATAGGAAAATTGAATCCCTTCCACATCTCAACAATTTGGTAACCTAAAAATATTTTAGATTCTCTCTCTCTCTCTCTCTCTCTCTCTCTCTCTCTCTGTGTGTGTGTGTGTGTGTGTGTGTGTGTTTGACTAGGTCATAAAACTCAAAAGGAGACCATTAGATGAGAAAAAGAGCTGCAGTGGGAAGAAAGTAGATTGGAATACATGTGACAGGACAGAAGCTTCTGGAGAACAAGAAGAGAACCATCAAGAAGCTTCAGGGGAAAGAGGTGGGACATGGGGGAGGGGAGAGGACATGAAAAATCCATAGTGAAACCCATTCCTGTAACTTTAACTTTTTTTTTAATGATGACTGTTAAATGCTTTAACCTTCCCTGTAATCCACACCCCCCTAGCCCCCAAGAGGTAGTAGAAAAGAAAGGATATGTGGGAAGTAGGTCTATTTAGAAAGGTTCTTTGGAGCAACTCCCCTTCTGTGTTAACTGGAAATCAGCAGTTCAGTTCACAGGTTGGCAGGCAGCAGTAAACACTTCATGGATACACCAGCAGTCCATTTCGGTACAGTCAAGTTAGTAACAGTGGTGACATGACCTGGCAGAGACAGCCAGGCTTCAGCCTCAGCTCGAATCACAAGAGGGACCCGGAGGAACACCAGGAGATGTCCTCAGCTGTGCCTCTCTGAAGGAAGTAAAAATCAGTGAAGATGTGAGGCCCACAAGCATTGCACAGCTAGCTGTCCCAGCAAGCCAGGCTCTGTCTCCATCACTCTGTGGAGTCCTATTTATAACTTCTAAACATCACATGTCCTCCATGTGCCTTGCTGCAGCATGGCTCTTGCCTTAGCGTGTGCATCCAATCAGCCCAAGTCCTTGGAAGCAACAACAAATTATGTTGCTATAATTAAAGGTTGGGGAGAAAGTATCTAAATAAGAATTAGTAAGGGTGAAGTTACATGTGCTAGCACTATTGTCGAATACAGAAGCTTTCTCTTAAGGCAAGGTAATTGGTTGAGGGCAAGCATCACAAGTGACCAGTACTTATATTTCCATTTCCAGAAGGATCTTTTATGGGTTATGTATTCACTGAATATTTAAGAGGACAGAGACAACTGACAGATGAGAAGTATGCCATTTAAGATTGAGAAATGGAAAATCACTTAAAAAATATTCTATTTAGCACAACTCAGTAGAGTTTTAAAGTACAACCAAAATCCTTACTTTTGCTAAACATTTTGGCAAGACACATAGCACTTTCCAGAGAGTCAGGCAGTGACATAGAAAGAGGCCGCAGGAGGAAGGCTTGCTCTGTGTGATTAGAAGCCCCATGTTCTGAGTGGTGTTATAGGCAGTTAAAGAGACAGAGCCGACTGGTTAAATGATTGGAAAAGCAGAAAGGAAGCACAACCCTGTACCATCGGCCTGTTTTCTCACATGCCACTCTGGAGCCTACTGCCCATGAGAACCCATACCCTTATTATGCACTGGGTGGGAAGCAGGGTGTGAACTTTGATGGGGAAGGGGCTTCATACACAGCTTGGGGAAATTAAGTTCCAAGGTTTAAATTATATCATAAGGACGGATTTACCAATCTGGCATATTAAATAATCTGTTTGTTCACTGTGGGAGGCTGTATCCTTTGTGCCTATACTATTTAGCTCACAGCCATTTTTAATAATGTTCTCTCTCTCTCTCTCTCTCTCTCTCTCTCTCTCTCTCTCTCTCTCTGTGTGTGTGTGTGTGTGTGTGTTGGGGGGAGGTGTACATACATAGGCATACAGACGATTTGTCCAGAGGTGTAAAGAAAAAGAGGCATGACACTCTATGAAAGGAATCCAGTTTCTGTTGTTACTGCATGAAGAAATCTAGCATAAGAGGACACATCATTTGACTCATGAGAAGAGGGAACAAAGGTAGAGACAGAAGGCATAATTTTCAGGCCTATTTATACTCAGGGACAACACACATCAATGAAGGATGTATTCAGGTGATTGGATAGCCATTATCCAGCTATTAAACCATGACTATAATATTAGTGTGTGCGAGTGTGTGTGTGTGTGTGTGTGTGTGTGTGTGTGTGTGT